>CASHTH010004022.1:0-17394 GCA_030341885.1 Geodia barretti | reverse complement strand
TCTCCCAGCCATCCCAGCCATGGGAAAAGACAACTATTGAAGGATTCCCAGTATCAGGAATGTATCTGACCAATGAGCGGTCTTGCTAGTGATGTATTGCACATCAGTGGGTGTAACCAGCGGCTTTTGCTGGTAGTAACATCAGTTGGTGGGAACTCACAAAAGATGACAGACACACAGAAGAACCAAGAATAAACAGAAACCAAGTGTGCTGTAAACACTTCCAGGTGGTATTCCACTAACGGTTAAATATTGCCTCTTCCTTGCAGGATTTACAACTTCCTCGCAGTTTTAGTGTCTCGTTCTCATCTTTGTTTACAGGCTGATTTTCACAAAAGACCATCAGCCATGGAGCTTATTGACCACGAGATGCTGAACTAAAAACACTCGTGTAAATGAAGACCTATCCGTGCGAGGGATTACTCGCCTATTTTGTGTAAAATATTATTCACTTTGAAGAGCACCATTTCTACCAAAATGGATTATGTATTTTTTCATGAACATTATACCTTTTATTATGTTCGTAAGCTTTATTGCCGTGTTAAATATCCCTAAGCAGCGGCAAAGTGGCACAACTTCCAGTACTACGTTCACAGCGCTTCTCAATCACTGCATAATGTATACAACCTGAGTAACATCTGCAAACACCCCAAATGTTGTTGTCATGTATGACGTGTTTTACACCGACACAAAAAGCAGCGAGTGGTCCAGTGCAATCATGTTTATAGCTGCGTGGCGTCCCCAGGGTTCGCACACAATTTTCAATTTTATGCACCAATAATTCTGTCTGTGCTGTAATGAGATGTACATGTAGAAACGTGTGTCTGCCATGTCTCAACACTCTGTCTGTGTGTGGCTGTTTACACTCAAAATTCTTCCCACTAGCATTGGTGGTCTCAGAGTTTCGACCCTCCCTCATGAAAGCCCAACAATGCAGGTGTTTTATATTTAGTGGAATGTGGCCATAGAGTATGTTTGGCCGTGGGTAATGTATTGCCATTATACCGCTGCTAACCGTAGCTACTATATATGAGCTTTCATGCATTATTTGGTCATATATACAAGCCTCGTTCCCAGTATGTCTTTTATTTGTGGGGGAGGAAAAGTGGACTGATACGATCTGTAGCCGCCCATCCCCAGAAAAATCCTCACACGGAATCATTCTCTAGCGGCCTGCAGAGATTGTAGAGCTATCCCTGCCTTCAACAAGCTCTGTATAATATTATAGGTGTGTAATGTTACGCAATAGCTATATACCAGTGAGGCGAAGGACTCTCAATGTGTGCTATATACCGTTGGCAAGTTTGAGGAGTGAAGAAGTAAATGCCTGAAGTTATTTCAACAATATGTGGACGTGGTGGAACCATAATATTATACTGCACGCCCACTACTATTGGTGTGCTGCGGATTATTATTGTTTTGACCCTCCCATAATTACTTACATGACAGCCCAAGAATTTTGAACTGCTGGTGTGTGGATTATGCAGACTAGTGGGTGATGGAGGACCATACTATGCTAACATAGTGCATGCTGATTACCGATTCACCGTGTTACCGAAGATAGTCTTTTGCCGTCACACTGCCACAGGTTATTATTTAAGCTGACCTTTTATGCCTCTTTTGTATATAGGCAATGATTTTTATGTAGGTCAAAAGGAATACCTGAATATGAGCCGTGCTTTAACTCCCAGGATGAATCCAGTTGTAACACGACCCAGCTATGTTCTAAAGTCTAGTATAATGACACTAAATTGCATCCCTGGTTTAATGATTGAGATGTTAGACTTGTTTTTACACCTCAACATCATCCAGCATGTGCGAAAAGAATACCTCTCTGATGTTTTTGACGATATCAGTGGGCCATTACAATAATGCTGCATTTTAGTAGACTTAGTCTGCTTTCACTGATATTCGGGGAGAGGGAAACGTTGTAGGGGTAGTGATAAGACTGGGAGAACGCAACATAGCTATGTGAAGCACGGCATGGGGAAGAAAAAGCGGTGCAAATTCCTTGGGGTGAGCATGAGGGACCAGGGGCGCACGGTAGTGGCAGAAAGCAAGGCTGGCGCGCCGCCCGCGCATGCTGTGCGTTGGGTATAAAAGCGCTCGAGCGCGCGACCGTCGAGCACACCCGGCGGCACGAGGCTGCTCGCAAACACGCTTCGCAACATTCTGGACGAATTCGACATAGCCGAGAAAACGGGATTCGTACCACGAAAGGCCTCCGCTGCCTCCCTGCCTCCATACTTCAGGAAATGGAGATGCCGTGCGCAGCTCAGCAAACTGCTGCTGCAGGAGACAAACAACTCCGCCGCGTCGTCGAAATCGAGCATTACCCGTCTGGAATTCAGCGAGAAGACGCTGGATGTGCACTGATCAGTGGCGTCGTGCTCTAGCGTCGACGTCAGCTTCCGCTTCCAGGCGACATGTGGCAGGTAGACGGACAGCAGGAGTACCGACAAGATGCCGTCTATTCTCTCCGTTCCCATGCACAGCGTCACCAAGACTTCGCGTTCCGCTCGTCGGTGTCGATGCGTGACCTGCGCTCTACATTGGCGCCTGGAAGACGGCACCAAACGTTATCGCATGAAACTGCGTGCCGTTGTAACTTACATTACAACGGGCAAAGACTGATGATCGTGGTTCTCGCTATACCCTGCAGTGAAAATCGCCGCAGCTTAGCTCGCGGCGCTACAGGCCATGCTGAAAGGCGTCGCTGCTCAAGCGATAGAACAGAGAAAAATAATAAAACGACAAATCAAAGCGCAAAATAAAATCACAAGACGTAATCAACTCGCTGCGTGTCCTCTCAGAAAGCGCAACGGCCGTTAAAACATGAGACGCTCTAAAGCGTGTACACGAGGGATGCAACCCACGCGTTTTCCTTCTTCCTCGCCGGATTTTTTTGCGTCTTCAGCGGCAGCATCAGTCTACCAAACGTCATGATCTACGACGGAGTTGATGCAAAGCCGCACAAGTATCGACAATTTCACCCATTTCACCGCCGCTCAGAGTTCGTCGGTAAGAGGCCCTTGATTTCTACCTCGGGAACAGCATAACGCGCGCAAAACTTGGAGGTTCTCGACGCCATGATGGATTCACATGCCGCAGAAGCACCGCGAGTTTCTTCTTCAGTCCTCTCGAAGCACACACGTCACTGCGCTAGCGCCAGTACGTCGTAGACAGCCGTAATGACCCGCTGATCAAGTGTTACAACTCCGCAGTTGGAGGGTTTGTAAGCTTTCGTAGCTACCACGTGATCGTGGTTGACAAAGAACGTCATCAACCAGATAGCGCAAATGGCGCCACCGCCCCCCCGCTGATGTGGCAAGAAGAGAGAAGAATCACCTCTGATTCGTAAACTGAAGAGTATAAGGGACAGTACAAGGGGAGCAATGATAAATTGAACCTTCATTATAGTTCGCTCCGCAAATTACACTGTAAAATGTTAATTGAGTAACCGCGACGGGATGTGCGCATGCGCAAAAACATCCGCGCCCGGACTGGGTAGCTATAATATTATTATGATAGGCCTAAAATAAGGAAGAGATGATGACAATAAGGGGCAATACATAAAAAATTAAAAGCACAAACCCTCGGCGAACTGCGCATGCGCTGTACTGCTAATTTATGGGGGCTGGGCTATTTCATGGTGGTCTCTCGCTAGTATAGCTCGCGGACACGGGCTAGCTATAGTAGATAGCATGCGGGAGTCCCTCGTTGTGACTTCTTGTGCCTTCAAGATACACAGAGCAAGCGGGCCCGGTCGAAATTGCATAATAACCGCATGCGCATTCTCCGCAGCGATTAAAAAAATGGCCGACTACGCATTCGCTGTACAATGCTTGAAGCGCTCTACGGGGGTATCCTCTTTTGTAGGAGTTTTGGTTGAGTATTGGGACTTCTGTGCGTGTCTCAATTAACTACCTTATTGAGACACACACACACACACACACATTAAAACTTCCTCATGCCTGAAATTGCTCTCCCACACACACTGAGGGCTCTTGGGGTTTCGGGCATACAGGCATTATAATTATGGAAAGGTTATGCTGAGTGCATGATTTATAGAAAATGTTTTGCCCCAACTTACCCAAAGTGGCACTCCACAAAACTGTAGAGTCTCAGAAGTTGACATGTCGTACATAGACTGGTCCTCTTCTTCTGCAGACACTGAAGCTGTCCCAGTGCTCCCCACGAGAACTTTTCACTGTGGTCACGAGATTTGTCACATCCTGCACTCAGGTACATACGTAGTTCTGTATCTTACATGTATACAAAATTTGAGAGAAAAACAGCAGCCATGGCACTACAGCTATTCTCCACACACACACGCACAATGCTGGACGTATAACTTGAAAAACAAGAAGATGGATCGTGCCTACGTACCATCCACACAATATGCCTTCCGGCGACCCTATGCTAAGTAATGTTGGCAAGCTATAATTAGGTAGCCAGTTTTTCGGGTTCAATACACATTATAGGTACATATACTTGTACGTACATTTGTGTAACATCCTGCACTCAGGTACATACGTAGCTCTGTATCTTACATGTATACAACATTTGAGAGAAAACAGCTATTCTCCACGCACCCACAATGCTGGACTTACATTCTTGTACGTACATTTGTACTGGTACTATACTATACTCTGCTTTGAATCGTGCATGCCACAAAGTTGTTAATGCCGTGAAGGACGGCACGCACGAGGGAGCTTGTTGCAAGAAGCAAGTTGCCCTTGTGTCTTGTCCAGGCGTCCCAGCGATGGGAAAAGACAACTATTGAAGGATTCCCAGTATGCTCTTGCAGCACCCCCCTAATGTAAATCCTACAAACGCCACTGAGAGTAGTAAGACCTAGAATACTCAACTTCCCCGTACCAGTTTCTCTAACAATAACGGGTGTGGTTACACTGCCCCAATAGTGTTCTGTTCCTACTAGGATATCGAGTTGGAGAACATTACTCGTGGTGATGTTTGGATGTTCAAGTGATTCCCACAGTTCAGTTCAGAGAATAATAGGACTAACTTATCAAAAGGTTAGTGAGAGGTTCCCCCCATAATAAACATCTCTGTACTCGTTATCATGAGCTTTATATTAACAACTAAAGAGATTGTAGATAGCAATGTTGTCTTAGACTGGGAAAGGGAAGACCAGTGCAAAAACTTTGCATTAGTGTTGTTATGTGCAAATTATGGGTGTAGCTATGCATGTTGCCTAGACGCCTAGACTACAGAGTGTCGTGGGTTCGAATCCCACCCAGGACAGCTCTTCTTCTTTGTTTGCCTTGCCTTGCCTTTCCACCTCGCTACCAAGTTGTTGAAACATGTAATAATTGCTCTTTGACAACATGCCATCACCAATATAGTTATACGATATCACAGGATTTTGTGTAGCTACAGTGGAACATCTGAACAATGTGGCCAACGATTATGTCCCTGGTAGAGAGGTCATCCCTATCTCGGAGGTCGCCAAAGTATTAGCATAGGGTTAAAACGAGTGTCCTTTGTAGAGAGATCATCCTTATCTCGGAGGGTCCCTTATCAGAGGTTCCACTGTGTTATCCAATTTGCTGAGTGTGTCAGAGGTTGTCTGGTGAGAGTGGAACCAACATCAGCTCAACTCAACCATCGGGGCTGCAGGGATGAATGTGTAAGATTTCGATGTTTAGGCTGATCCAAACGGCACTTCATAGCTGGGCATGCGCGCCGAGGGTTAACAACGAAATGAGGATAGCTATAGACATAAGAATGGCCAAGAACCGGAGTGGTATATCCCAAAATTAACTATGGAAAAATTGCCTAAAGAGTGCAGAAATGGGGGGAAATATGGGTAGGGTAAGTGAGATAGCAATGGGATATTGCCAAAAACGCATTTTAATGGTAATTTCATGTCAAGAGGGTGTAAATGGCCCTTGTGGGTTACACCAATCTGGTTCTCAGCCCTTACAAAAGTGGTGTAAAAATGATTTGCCACCGAGAATCAAACTCGCAGTTTATAACATTATCAGCTGGGTGTTCTCTGAATTGAAAAAAAAACCATGTCCGTGTGGAGATGCATCACATGAACTGCACATTAAAAGTGGAAATTCTTTGCTATAATAGCCAGCGCCCCGAACTGGCGGGGTGGCACCGTACTGACCAATGATTATGTAATCTCGACGCATGCGCATTCGACGTAAGATGGGTCGTATGAATCTCCCCAGCCAGCTTATATACCTGGATAAAAAATTATGTAGCTATAAAACAAACAAGCTGGTAGCTATAGCTTCAACACCTACAACCCGCCCTACTTAGCTATAGATACACACGGCAAGCTTATGCTTACAGCTAAAGCGGAAACACAGTCTTTCATATGCAACCCACAAGACCATGTGACCGGTGGCATCATACGATATGTCGGTGGGCGGGATGGTATTGACTGTGCATGTGCGAAACCCCCTGTATACATGTGACTCGTGACATACGTCTAAGGATGGCGGGAGCAGAAGAGCTGTGGTCTGTGCAAACCGCCGATTCACACCCAGCGTCCGAAGGACTCTGGAAGATGGTGAGTGTTCATTTGTGTGGGTGGCCCTGTAGCTAATGCTTTCTCTCGAACTCTCTCGTCCTTGAAACGTTGCACCGGCAGGAAATGGCGCCAACTTGTCAGTCGTTTTGTTCTCGTGCAGGCTAGCTTATATGGGCAATCGAGCGGAGATCGGGCGGCCCCTTACTCACTGCACACCGCACATTGCAGCTCATGCTGGGTAGGTTCGCTTCAGCACATTATCGTCTCCGAGCGCTTTTGAACAGAGCTGCTTAGTGGAGAGAGTATAATCATTGTACGTATAAATACAATCCCAAACCCGTAGAGTTTGCTAACGCCATCTAGCAAGGGTTTTCATAAGCGCTTGGGTGAATCACGTGGAAATGGGGAGGTCCCTATGTATATGTATACATGTACACCCCCGTCTGCCATAAAAACCATGCATGTATTTTCAATTCAAAAACCCTGCTGTTTTTTCCACTTCCTTCAGCAAAGATTATGTGGGTTACACTCTGTTGCATTGTTTCTGTGGCTTGAGGAACATTTGTTACATACACTCTCTTGTGAGATGAAAATAGCAATCGGCAACCATTATTCATTTTATAGTGACCAGGTGCGAACTAATGAGCCTATTGAACGGATCAAAGGTCGGCCTGAACTCTGGGTTGCTTTGTAAAAGTTAATAGGCATTGTGGTTATAATTCTTGCTCATTTCCAAGAGCAAATAATTATCATGAGGTAGACAGAGAGCGTTCGTTATCTCTGCATTAGCATGCATAGCAGTACAGGCAGCACTACCAAGGAGTTTTGACTTGAGCCGTGCTATTTAGACAAGACTGACAGTATTATAGCTAGTAGCATAGACTTATGAGAGCTCAGCATAATACGGATGAGTTTCTCCTCTGGAGCAAAATGTTGTTGCATGTCCCTTCTCTCGTAACTATTTATTAACCCTCAGCGGCGTGCATGCGCAGAGAGGGTTACAGTACTTGGTCTGTCTGTCTGTCCGTCTGTCCGTCTGTTACCACGATTTCTGCCACCACGTGCAACAAACAGGTAAAATAGCGACACCAGCGGGTTCAGCGCTACACTGGCTTTATTTTAAAATAAGCGATTTTCGTAAAAGTGCCGCGTTCAGAAGTTATGGCGTGAAAACCAAGTGAACAAGCCAATATGCTAATTAGCACAGGCTTACCCCGACCTGATCCGCTTGCCCTGTGTACCTCGGAGGCATAATAAGCCACAACGAAGAGCGTGTATTGACTCCCGCATGCTATGTACTACTGTAGCTAGCCCGTGTCAGACTCTCCGCGAACTACTAGCGGGAGATCAGGAGTAAACGTATACTAGTATAATAGGCCCAGCCCATCAATTATCGGTACCGCGCATGCACAGTTCGCCGAGGATTTGCACTTTAGTGCTTTTCATTATTTACAGTTAGCGGCACGCATCACACCAATCATGCTTATACTTTTAGTACTTCTGCAGCTTTCGTCCTTCAGTTCAGCTATGCATATGTTCATAAGCATATCATAATCACACACGAAACATCAATATTGACATTCCTATGCAAGTATGCTAAACAATGGGTATTTTTGTGTTTCTTTTTGTGGATGATGATAAAGCATTTTGACCTTCGCTACTGAACCTATTCTTTCCCCTACTGTTAATATTGTGAGATCCCCCTTTTAGAGCCATGTCAAAGAGGGAGAAAGTTTTGTGATCCGCAGGCCCACTAATCTTTAACGATGCTTGGCACACGGTGCACACACAAAGACTACGGCGGAAAGACCCGTTGCACACCATCTACAACGTATAGCTACCTTTACAAAGTGAAGTTAGCTATTCTTGTGACAAACGAAGTTTTTAGCTTTACCTGGAATTATATTGCACATGCATGCTGATGTCAGCCACATTTGGTATTCTCATATTTGAGCCACCACGCGACTCTTGTCAACTGCTCGTAAAATCAGAAACCCCGCATAAAAAAGCATGGATTTTTTGTTGGTTTTCTGAATCGTAAGCTGGAGTTGTCCATTTGGTTGCGTAAGAGGTTTTAGACTTCTTATGTCTGAATGCATGATGTGTGCAAAGACTCTAACGTCTGTTTTGCAACCTACAGTTGCGGCCCATCCACAGGGTTCCCTGACAACGGGTATACCAACATTGTCAGGCAGGAGACAAACCTGACAGCCAGACGTAGTCAAAGTAGCAAGCAGGCATTGCTGTTTGTAGCATATCAGCACCGGTATCTTACCTAGTGGTCGAAATCTCACAATTATGTGCATTGGTAATGTGCATTGGTGGGTGTCCAACTGCACATGTGTTATGCTTGCTGAGTCAATCTAGTATGACATTCTTATGGTGCTGTGAAAACTGGCTTGTGCTCCTTTTGGCCAAAATTCAGCACATTTTAGCTATTTTATATACAAGTCACAAGTCAGATAAAACACACTGTGCACCTACCAACCACAGCATTGTCTGAAATAAAAACTCCAGAACCACAAAATGGTGCTAATGAAAACCCCCTGAACCACAAAACTGTGCTGTAATAACACTAGCCTAGCCCTGACAGCACCCCTGCTGGCTAATTTACTCTCACTCCATTTTCTACAGGATTATCACGACATTGGGCCCAACACTTCCAACACAGTCACAACTACAGTGTGGAGCCAAGTTTTCTCTCCGGCATTCTTTGCGACAATAGTCCTGACATCGTTCATTTCTTTCGTTGTCTGTCCTTAGCCGCAGGGAACATGTTCACTGCCAAGGGCTATCCAAGCGTGGCGGAAAAAAGGAGACACTTTGTCCACACGTTCTCCTCGACCGTACACTCCGTCTTTGTCACGGGAGTCGGTGTGTACCTGCTGGCTACCGGAGGATTCGGAAACAACTCCAGACCCGATGCCAACATCTTCCTCATGCAAGTCACTCTTGCTCACTATGTTGTGGACACTATCGCCCACATGCTGGATAAGAAGCTTCGAGACACCTCACAGATCCCGATGCATCACACAGGAGCGGGACTAGCCATCGTCGTGTTAATCCTCACTCAGTGGGGTGAAGACGTCATGTGCGTGCGGCTTCTGTCCCACTCATCGACGGTGTTCAAGAACATTTTCTACATTTTTCGGAGTTTCAAGCTCAAAGATAGTCCGTGGTTTGTGGCGGTGTCAGTGGTGTTGGTGTTCTCAACGTTGGTGACTCGTGTGGCACCAATGCTCTTTCTGTGGGAGAAAACGTACATACACATGTTTGTCGATATGTATGTTCCACCCTGGCCTCTCCTTGTAACTGTTTGCAGTGTTGCTTTTCTGGTTGACATTTTCAATTTATTGGTTACATACAAAATGATCAAAGGTTTAGGTAAATATGTAATGTATGACTATTGTCGTAATTAAGTCTCTGTACACCTGCTTAAGTGCTGATCTTTTTCCAAATTTACAATGATTTCATTGATTTGTATATAAAATACTCGTCAAATTATGAAAAACGTGACAAAAAAGCAAAATGATGTCTAACTAACCCATCGTTGTTAAAATTGGGGTTTGTTCTCCATTACATTTGTTTGGCTATAGTGCGAAGGAGCCACGATGGCTACGGATGCGTAATGGATTTACTCCTAGCAAAACTGAATATCTCTGCTGAGAGCACAAGGGGCGATCTAGCTAAGCAGCTAGTTCATAAACCACTTGGACTCCTGAAACAAGTAAGGACTGATCTTTTTGAGTATGCAAGGGCCTGTAAATTAGCTCATCCCAACGATATTATAGTACAAAGGCAAAAAAGAGGTACTGGCCCACGTCTAGAGATAAAACTAGCAAATGATAGTGACACTTGTATACCTTCTGAAAAACGGTATCACATCCCTAGAACGCTTTTGAGAAATGGGAAAAAACCTCAGGAATGTTTACATCAGCCAGGAATAAACAATCTAGAATCACAAATGACTCAATTTCTAGCGCAAATGACATTATCGCAGCCCAGTGCTGATGGTCAACCCAATGCCCCTGACAACGCGCATTGTGGTGAGCATAGTCAAACTTCATGTATGGAAGTTGTTCAAAACAACACGTCTACGCTCCAATCCCAATGTGACACGTGTGGTGTTGCTGTGGACCATTATGATGCTAGTACTAGCCAAAGAAATTCAACTTTCTCCATGCCACCTCATGGTGTCCCTGTTGCAGTTGAACTGACACCAAATGTTCCACCACCTATATCTCTACAGAATAGAACATATCATGAATCAGAGGAGTTTACAAAAGAGCTCAATAAGTTGAAAGCTCAAGTTAGCCAATTACGAATAACCTATTGGGATACACCTAACTTCTGACACATGTCAAGTCTATCTTAGAATTGGTTACCGGTTACCACAATCACTTTGCAAATCAAGTCTTGTTAAGATTCTAAGGTGCAAAGTTTTAAAACACAAGATTAAAAGAAGGAAGCTTCCTATGGTATGCCAAGTGACTATCCCCAAGTCCAACTTGCACCAAGCACTAACTGCTGCTCAACAGGACAAGGGCATATACGCCCAATTGTGGAGACCAAAATCTAGCCAACCTCCCAACATTACAACAAATTACCCCAAGTCACCACAAAGGGAGTGTAGAATCTAGTAAGCTAAGAATAAAACATGGAATTGTAGGGGTCTGCACACACAGGTGAACCTTACCTGTATCATCTTGCGGAGGTATAGTCGGATATTTTGGTTGTTACAGAACATTGGCTCTGGCCATACGAAGCACACAAGCATTCGACAGTTCATGCTGGTTTTGACTCCGAAGTTGTTATTGACAATAGACTTACAGATTGTTCAAACTAACCAGTGGGTATACTGTGGAGAAAAACTCCGATATCAGGAATACAGGGTGACCGTTTGTGTGCTATCTGAATCAAAACATACAGCACCAGCTTTACAATCATTGGTGTTTGGTGCAGGCACTGACATTCAAAACTATGGAAGTCATTTCATTGAATTGGAACGCCTTGTAACCGAAGCTCAAAGTGCTGGCTGTGTGTGTACTGTGGGCGACTTCAATGCTCATATTGGGTTGAAAGATGGAGTGTCCAGTAAAATTAACCCAGAAGGTTTACTAATACAACAGTGGGTGGATATGTGTGCTCTGTATGCAGCCTCCCTCTCACCCACTGGTAGTTGTCCAATGTACACCTATTTTAATTCTGATATCGTGACTGCAGAATATTGATTCCTGTTATACCCATGATCATCACGGCCTTAACTCCTCTGATCACCTTCCTATAAGCTGTGAACTTTCAATCTCATCAACTGCTCCATGCCGGAGATAATGAAAGAGAAGATCAAATGGGATAGTGCAGTGTCTTCTGGGAAATGCTCAATATATCAAGAGCGCATCTCCAAAACAGTCACAAAAGTCCTTGGGGCCTCATATAGCAATGTTGAAGAAATAAATGACCATATAATATCTATTTCAAGGTTGATACAAGGGGCTGCATTATCTACTTTGGCACTGCATACGCCAGCAAAGAAACAGAACAAGTGGTATAAAGATTCCACACTCTCCAACTTATGCAAGCAGAAAAAGGAACCTGGGATAAATGGAAGGAGGCTGGGTGCCCCAGGGAGGGTGTTCTCCATGAGCGAAAGAAGGCTCTACGCAATGAAGTAAGGAAAAGAATAAAAATTTGCAAAGCAAGGAAGAGAATTGAGAAAATCAATCGTGATTTCAGAAACAAGTTTCCATCCCGATTCAGAACTTCCAAGTCCAATAAGTGCGGATCAAAAATTCGTGTGTCTGGTGACATTGTCTCTGATCCACCTGCTGTGCTTCAGGCTTGGAGGGATCACTTGAACTGCTAGGGAAAGCGAGGGATGAAAACGATACTGTAAAAGCTGCAAATGATAGAGCAAAACACTTACTAGAGCTGACTTATGGAAATGAAGAGGTTGCTCTGGACGTTCCTTTCTCAACGGTCTGCTATATATCAGAAAATTGAAACCTAAGAGAGCAGCCGACTTGAGCGGTATAACATCAGAACACCTGAAATATGGTGGTCACACTCTCAAAGTTTGGCTACAGCAAATCTTCAATGCAATTATTCAGCGAGAAGAAATTCCTCACACGCTTAACATTGCAGCAATCTGCCCTGTGTACAAAGGTGGTGGCAAAGATCCTCTAGAGAGAGGAAGCTACAGAGGAATTTCTGTGACACCTGTGCTGTCCAAACTACTGGAGACGCTCATACTTGGCAGGTTACTTCTGGTATTCGAAGATCTGAATATTCCAAATATCAATCAAACTGGGTATCTTAAGCATGTTTCCTGTACTGATGCCATTTTCACCACCACAGAAGTGCTTTCACACTACCTTCACGAGTCTGAGACAACTTACCTATGTTGTTATGACCTACAAAAGGCGTTCGACTCAATTGAGTATGTTGTCCTACTGTGTCATCTCTTTGATGCTTAATGGCAAGCTCTGGAGACTCGTTCGTGCATGGTACCAATCATTACAGAGCGGTGAAGGTTGGTAGGGAGTTTTCAGTTGCTTTCTCCCTGGGAAGAGGTGTCAGACAGGGCTCAGTTTTATCACCACTGTTGTTTCAGGTCATCATGGACCCACTCCTCAACCAAATGGAGTTAGCAGATCTCGGCATGTCATTCAGAGATGTCTACTTGGGTGCATCAGCCCACGCCGATGACATCAGGACCTTGACCAGTAGCAAGGAATGTCTGGAAAAGCAAGTGCAAATGGTGAAAAACGTCGCACACTCCAGTGGGCTCAGTCTCAATGTGCAGAAATGTGAAGTGCTTACCTCAGATATAATAGCCACACTCAACAATGCTCCAACTCAATGATGACAAATATTGATGGACAAGATATTTTTGCTAGCAAGGAAGTGAAGTGCTTAGGATATTGGTTGTCATGGGACCTGTCTGCAAAGAAGGCCATTGATGAAGCGATCGCAAAATCTAGTACAGCCTTCTTTATGCATCGCTCACAGGTATTTGAAGGACATCTTTTGGGCGCCATAGGTGTCTCCTTAAATAAGCAGAAATGGATGTATAACATATTAGCGCCTAGTATTATAGCCTTATATAAATTCTTATGCACTTATGGAGGCTATGTGCATATATATAATATGTAAATTGCGCCCAAAGGTTTAACCCGCTAAGTGGAAGGTCTCTCTTTGAGGTATGTGTTGTACCCATACTATTGTACGGCTGTGAAAACTGGCAGCTAACCTCAACCCTAATCTGCCAGCTGGAATCTTTCCAAGGAGAGATTGGGAGAAGAATTCTCAAGCTCACTCAATATCACTATACTTATTCCTCCAGAATTGCTCTGCTGTGGCCCGCAGAATCTTGTCAAGAAAGCTTAACTTTATTCTCCATTTGAAGTTAATGGCATAAAAGTTATACAATTCCTCTGATCCTTTGCACCTCTCCCCCATACATGAGTGTGAAATCCTAGAGGAGCACACTGGACTGGACTCATACACAGAGAAAGTGCTCTCTGGAGAATTTTATGGTCAAAGAAAAGCCCTTTCCAAAGAAATCATGAAACAAGACTGGCAAATAACCTTGGAGAAGGGACACGAAAGAGACAGCACTAGAATTGCAACCCGAATTGCAAATGAAGTCAGTTGGTTAAAGTTATGGGATGCAATGCTTGACGAGGGAGTTCATGGAACGGTTAGGTTGTACAAAGTGATAACATGGCCCAAAGTAGGCAACATCTCGGTGTGCCCGGTACTTTTGGTTGAAAGTCCTCGGGGGGGTTTTCGTCAGAAGGCCAAGGAAAATCAGTGAGGAGGAGATAGCAATCATTAAATGGAATGTGGCAGTATTTTTATAAGGGCAAAATTTAGAAATGGGAACTCAATTGCATCCTTTTGCTGTGCCCCTATTGTCATAAAAAATTTAGCACTTGTATATTGCCACAGTCCCTTTAATTATTGTCAAGTGAAGTGACAATGTTTTTGCTTAATTATAATATTATAATATAGCTACATAGTATTGTCAGTTGGTCGGAAAACTATCTAGCGTAAATATTATACTGCGATTTTGGTGCTGATATAATTATATAGAACATGCAAATGTAGGTCACAATAAAAAAAATAATAAATTATGAAAGATTAAAAAGACACAGCTATAATTCGATTGAAAAACTTAGGACCTTGAGGCAGCTTTCAAAGCATCGAGCCAACTACAATAGGAAACATACATTATCCATGTTTCCAAACAATGATAGCTACACACCTTTCGTAGTCTTTAGCTGTGGTTACAAATGAATCATTCAACTCTTCTTTATCTTGATGGTGTGTAAGAGTTATCCTATAGCCTCCCTGGTCCTGCTCATACACCATAGAGAGAGATAATCCTCAATGGATAGCTATTGCACTAGAGAGACGTGTACTTAGCTCACCCCTTGAACAGAATATCCAATCAGCATCATTACATGTGTTGCTGTTGTGTCCTATGAATGACGATGAGATTATGAGCAGTTTTGAAAAGGTCTGTTGTTCTTCTATCATTACCTGATGGGCACCATAGATGTAGAGTGTTTTATTGACAAATAATCTGTAAAACTTGTCCTCCGTCTTTCCACCGCAGAGCCTCTTCACATAGCCAGACATTACAGTCGTTTCATCTCCCTCCTTCACCAGAGATGGATGTGTGCATTCAGTGCAGGATTAACACTTAATCAGCCACGAAACACATAAAATGTGTCCAGAGCCTCCATAAATACATAAGAATTTATAAAGGAGTTATACTACAGCCAGCTAATACCTTATACATCAATTTCTGCTTATTTACCATGGCGTCCAAAGGGTTTTAAGATGGTACTATCAACAATTCTTTTATTACAGCTAGCTATTATGTCACGTATCGTGACAGTATTATACGTAAAATTCGACTGCACAATAAATTTAACTTCATACCATAGGGTCCTTGAAGTGGGCATCACCTGGTGACTTGTGGCCAGAAAACTCTGTGAGAAGGCAGATTATAACTTTTCAGAAAAGTAAGTTAAACCATACGTACCTTTAATACATGCATTGCAGACCCTGCCTTCCTTCTGTAGGTAGATTAAATAACGTCTCTCCACCGAACATCCACTGCACACAACCTGTAACATGTAAAATACAAGGAGGGTTAAGAAGATTATGTTGACGATGTAGCCATTTTTTTCCTTGTGCTTGCTCACTAACTCTGTTAGCATGAAAACCCTCGGCGAACTGTCATGCGCATACTGCTAATTGATGGCTGGGCTGTTTTAAATACTGTGGTGTCCCCCTAGTAGCTCGCGGAGAGTCTGACACGGGCTAGCTACAGTAGTTACTATCACGCTACGGGAGTCGATACAATGCCATTTGTTGACTTCCTGAGCCCTCAAGGTACATAGAGTGAGCGGATCAGTCACAGATCGCAGTGCGGAATTAGGCATATGGCTTTTTCGCTTGGTTTTCCACATCCACACACGGCATATCTCTTGATGATGCATAGAGGTCGTTCTCAGGAAAATCGCCCTTTCATTCATTTTTCAGGCTCGCGTAGTTCTGAAGCCGCTGTTATAATCGCTACATGCGCTTCGTAGCTGTATAAGCGTCGCCACACACACAGACAAACACTAACTACTGTAACCTCGCTGCGGCGCGAGGGTTAACACAACCTCACACTAACACATGTGTACCACACAGACCTCTATACCCAATGCCCACTAACAAGCACCTAAACAGCATAATATTATTCCGCACAGATCCGACAAGAAGTATATACATATAGATCCCAGCCACAGACCTCCACACTAACAGCATAGCGTACGTACCCTATATACACACACTCACTCCACAGAGACACCTACACTAAGACATACGAACCCTTCCACACTTGGCGCAGTGATGGTTTTCTCCTCTCAAGCAGAGAGAACCACACTTCTTGTTGCATAGGAGGATCTGGCAGGCGGTGACAGGGTGTCAGGACCAGACCGGGTCTCGTCGTACCCCAGCCCTGCTCCTGGCTCACTGAGACTGGAGGAGGAGAAAAGATTCCTAGAGACTCTTCTATGAATGGATGCATGGCTGCACAAAAAAGATGCAACCAATGGGACATAAGCCCGCGACCTCGTCAAGTTGTCCCGTAGCTGTTCACGAGCGAGAAATTTAATGTCGTTTGCCCTATGCATGTGTGGAGTGGTCCTAGCTGTACCCCCCCCAAGTAAAGGTGCTGTTATTGGGACTAATTGTCCCAAGGCAATAAATCTCTCTCTGGCATTCTCATCCATATACAAAAAAAAAAAAAAAAACAAAACAGACAAAAAAAAAAACCACCCCAACACAATCCCCTGGCCCTACAGCACCTCGGCCCCTTCACCTCAAAGGCATCAACACCCGCACGGGGAGGAATACGGCGGAAGGGAACCGCCCCGTAGTATAGCGGTAGGCAACCCTTTCCCGCGGGGGTCCCCGGCCGGCACGACCCTCGGAGTACCCCCCCCCCCCGGATAAGATAGGGGGAGGAGCGACGAACCCACCGGTGCTGGTCCAAGGAGAATACCGCAGCTAGCCCCTGAGCGCCCATTTAGGATGGACGGGTATGAAGAAGACGGGCACGGGCACCCCGCGCTGAAAGACTGCGTGCCCGAAGGAGAACTGGGGGGGGACTAGCAAAGGGCTGTAAAAAATATTGCGAGTGGAACGGGGGATGAAACAAAGGTGGGGAGAGGAAGCCCACCAGCGGGAGCCCGAGATACGAGGCGAGAAGAGTAACGGCGACGACATGGAAGGAACCTCGCAAAGAGGTCTAAACAGTGTGGCCAGGCCGCGAATATATGTGGCTGGGGAAGCACAATTTGTAGCAGGCTACGTATGTGCTA
>CASHTH010004021.1:0-45478 GCA_030341885.1 Geodia barretti | reverse complement strand
CGCTTTCCCATATCCTCTTCCATCTTGGCGTGAACTCCGTGTGCGCCATCACGAGCTCGTGCGGAACGACGCTCGGTGAGGAGGTCGGTGACCCGTGCAGGCCCAATTCGGTGGGATAGAGCCGGCGCTGCTTTTTTTCCCGCCGCAGGCATATTCTCTGGGCGCACCAGGTTGCGATGGTCCGGCCGTAGTGGTGCCTTGGGGCGGGTCCGATGCCCTTTTCCTCCACTCCCGGATCAGTGGCCGTCGGTGAACTCGGGGCGGCTGAGTGAAGGCTGCTGGCTGTCGAGTTCTGGTGTGGCCAGACCGTGTCGTGCACGGCGGCTCAATGTGCGCGTGATGCGCGTTTTCTCACTGTTTTCGTGGCGTGCCCTGTCGTCGCGTCCCTCCAGGTATACAGCAGTCGGAAGCCGAGGAACTTGAGGACGCGAGCCCGTGGCGGCGACGGACACGTGCTGTCCGAGGTAACGAGCGTGCAACCGGGTCGTCGATCCCTTCCCACCGTGTTTGCTTCAAGCACGGCTGTCGGCCATCTGCTGGCGACATGCGCATTCCCAGATCAGGTATACATGCGCAGTTGAATCGCTGGTACCCTAGGTAAGTGTGCCAGTGGCGCTGGGCGTTGCGTCCCACCGACGGTGGACGAAGTTGCCTCCCGGTGAGCTTCCTGGCGTTTCCTCGTTGCTCCGAGCTGCGATAGGAGGCCCCGGTCGGCTTGGTGCGGGGTGTAGTCCTTGTCGCCGACGCGCGCTAGTGCGGAAGCGTAGTCGCCGCGATTCTGCTCGCACGTAAGCGGTATCGTCGACACGGTTCACCAGCTATCGTTTCCCATATAGTGATGAGGCCGACGAAACCCTCGCTGCCGACGTTCAACACCCTGACGTAGATGACTGCTGGGCTAGGCAGCTGGATTGCGCTTGGGCGGCGTGAACCGTAAGCTTGCGCCAGCGAGCGGTCGTCCACGCTGGAGGGGCTGGTTACACGTGAGACTCGGAGGCGCTGCGGCCGTCATGACGGCGACGCGGCTTCGCTTTCTCCACAGTGTCCACCACGAAAGCCCGGCGCCCTTCAGTTCGCGCTATCCAGGGAGGCGCCCGGGGCCGTGTCTCGTCGTTATGATGCTCAGTTTGCTTGCGGGAGCCTTTTCCTTTACCCGCGAATGGATGCGTCGCGGTGAACAGTTGATGGGATGCTGGGTCGGTATCTTTGTGGAGTTCCTTCCGCTCCAGGGACCACCATTCCTGCGTGGACGAACGCGCCGATTCGCGTTCGCGCGGTCGACGATCATGCGAGGGTGACGGACTGGACTCGTCCCGCCGACAAACCGGCTTGACCTCACGCCGAGCAAAGCGGGCTGATCTCGTAACGACCAGGCGGTCCAGGATGCGCGGCCTGCGTGGTCGTACCAACTGCATGTCGAATTTCGCGGGGATGCTCGAAGGCTTCCTCGACCGCCTGTTTGGTGATCTCGTGGAGACCACGCGTTTGGGGGCTTCTTCGAACTTGTCCCATCGGCGCGCGGCCTGGAGGTGCCAGGAGATGGCTTCGCCTCGCGGTCCGGGTCGTCGCAAGCAAGATTCCGAAGCATTGGCTCCGGCCGCCTTGAGATCCTTCACCAAGTCTCGCTTGTCTTTCATGGTGAGGTACTTGGGCGAAAAATCCTCCTCAGTGTTGACACCGAGGGTGGACTTGGGCAAGTCCCGGACGTGTCCCATCGAGGCGGTCACCAGGTACTTGTTGCCCAGGATTTGTCCAACGGTACGGGCCTTGGCCGGCGATTCCACTACGACGAGGCGCTTGCCCTTGGAAGAAGGCATGCGCGTGCTGCGACGCGTCGATCCTTCGGCGGCCGACTGCGGTGAACCGGACTTGCCGGCAGCGCGAGTGGTGGACCGGCGCGACTGACCGCCGCTGCGGGGCTTGCCGGATGTCCTCGTGGTTTTTGCCGAGGTTCCTGTCTTAGGCGGCATAGGAAGAGTTCGTCTCCAGTTCAGGTGACCAGTTGGTAATGCATGGTCCCAACTTGTCTGACCAGACCTTTGAGTTCCAGCATGGTGAGCAGTCCGCTGACTTGTGCTATTGGCCGACGGCTCAGAGTTGCCAGGTCGTCAATGTGCACCGGGTCTTTGGCGATGTGTTGCAGCAGTTCGGCTTCGTCAGCATCGGGGAGTTCCGGCGCGGTCGGCTCACATTCTATCGGATCATGGGAATGCGCGCGCGTCGTTTGCCCGCGCACCATTCTCACCAGTTTTGGCGGGAGCATTTGATGATGGGTCCGTTGCGGAGAGATCCAGGGTGATCTGCCGTTCCGAGGTTTCCAGGCCAATCTCAACCAGAATGTCGTTGACGTTGCTGACGAGTTTGGCGCCTTCGCGGATGAGGCGGTTGGTAAGTTTACTGGATTCGGAGTACACGCTGCCGGGTACGCAGAAGATTTCCCGGTTCTGCTCTAGGGCGTGGTATACGGTCCACCTCGTCCCACTGGTTTCCCCAGCTTCGGTAACCAGCGTGCCAATGGTCATGCCGCTGATGATGCGGTTGCGCCTCGGGAAGTGTGATGCTTCAGGCCGCACCCCCACGGGGAACTCGCTGATAATAGCGCCGCCTTCAGCGACGATACGTTCGGCCAGGCGTAGGTTTTCCCGGGGGTAAACGGTGTCCAGGCCGTTGCCCAAGACTGCGATGGTGAGACCACCGGCGTCCACGGTGGACTTGTGCGCTCGGGCATCTATTCCAAGGCGAGGCCGCTGACCACGGTTACGCCGTGGGCTGCCAGTACGAACACAGGTCAGCGGTCACCCGATATCCATATTCGGACGGGCGGCGTGTGCCGACGACGGCGATGGAGGGCGGGTCAACTGAAGGAAGGGCGCCGCGAGACGTAGAGGACTGGCGGAGCGTCGTCGGTCTCCCGCAATCGATCCGGATAGGTTGCGTCGTGCCAGTTGATTGCTGAAACGCCGGCGTGAAACAGTCGGGACAACTCCTGATCCGGTGAGGAGGTTTGCCGGGCATCGACGATGGCCTGCGCCACGGCACGGCCAACGCCGGCGGCTCGCAACTCGCGCGCGGGAGCCGTCCATGCAGCCGCCAGGTTCCCGTCGAAGTGGGACTCCAAGAGGCGGAAGCGGGCAGAGCCCAAACGGGGAACGCGGCTCAAGGCCACCCAGTATCCCAGGGAATCAGTATAGGTGGTGGTCATCGCAGCGATTCTAGCACAGGGTCAGCGCGGGGATGGCGGGCGGATGTCAGGTATTTTGGAAGATGAAGGATTGCGAAACGTCCTACTCGAACGTCCTACTCGGATGAAAGTCGGATGAGGTCGGAGGATGAGGTCGGAGATTGTGCAGGGCTTCCTTGCCCGTGCAACCGGGCTCGGCTAGTATTACGCTAATCAACCAAACGCTGCAACAGGAGGTCCCGATGCGATACGACTATATTGTGGTCGGCGCCGGCTCGGCCGGATCCACCATCGCCACCCGCCTCTCGGAAGACCCGGACAAGAGCGTGCTGCTGCTCGAGGCGGGGCCCGATTACCCTGATTTCAACCACCTGCCGGATGACCTGAAGCTGGGCAACAACGTGTTCTTCTCGGCCTACGGCCCGCACAGCTGGGCGTACAGCGCGAGGGTGACGGCGCAACAGACCGACCTGGTTATCCCGCGCGGGAAAGCCACCGGAGGCTCCTCGGCGATCAACGGGCAGGTGTTGTATCGCGGCATTCCGGAGGACTACGACCGCTGGGCCGAATGGGGCAACGACGAGTGGGCCTACACCAGCGTGCTGCCGTTTTTCCGCCGAATGGAAAATGACCATGATTTCCAGGACGACTGGCATGGCACGGACGGTCCGATACCGGTGCGCCGGTATCGCCAGGACGAATGGCTGCCGCACTCCGCAGCGTTCAAGAGCGCGGCCGTGGCGCTGGGTTTCAACGACGATCCAGATCAGAACCACCCGGAATCGACCGGAGTGTCGCCCCGCGCGCGAAACACCCTGGACGGAGTCCGGATCAGCACCGCGCTGGCCTACCTGAATTTGGCGCGGCATCGCATGAACTTCACGCTGCGGGCCAACGTGCAGGCGTGCCGCGTAGTGTTCGACGGGAATCGGGCCGTGGGAGTTGAGGTGGGAGAGCGGAGGTGAACGGTTCACCGTGGAAGGCGGCCAGATCGTGGTAAGCAGCGGGGCCATCGCCTCGCCGCAGTTGCTGCTGCTGTCGGGGGTCGGTCCGGCGGACCACCTGCGCGAAGTGGGCATTCCGGTGGTTCACGAGCTGCCGGGCGTGGGACAGAACCTGCGCGACCATCCTTCGGCGTGCGTGCTGTTTCGCGCCGCCGGGGATCGGCCGGACGTGCAGGCGGCGGCGATCCAGGTGGGGCTCAGGTACACGGTGGAGGACTCGTACCTGCGCAACGACATGCAGATTTCGCCGCTGCTGATGACTTCGGAACACCGGCCGGCGCAGGTCGTCATTGACGACGACGAAAACTACATTGGGATCAGCGCGAGCCTGCAACTGGCTCTAGGCAAGGGTGAACTGAGGCTCAAGTCAAACGACCCTTCGGAATACCCCTACCTGGACTACAACTACTACCAGGAGCCGTATGACCTGGAGCGGATGCGCAAAGCCATCCGCACGTGTATCGAGATCGGAGAGCACCAGTCGTACCGGGATATCCTGCTCGACCGGGTCAACCCGGTTGACGCCGACCTGACGTCGGATGCGTCGCTGGACGACTGGCTGATGCGGAACTCGGGCACGTCCCACCATGTGTCAGGTACCTGCAAGATGGGGCCGGCGAGCGACGACATGGCGGTGGTTGACCAGCAGGGCAGGATCCACGGATTGGAGAACATCCGGGTGGCCGACGCTTCGGTCATGCCGGACTGCATACGGGCGAACACCAACGCCACGACGATAATGATCGGCGAGAAGGTGGCGGACTACATTCGCACCGGGAGATAGTCGGAAAGAGAAGGCACAAACTGGGAAGGGCGGGTCCGCGAACCTGCCCTTTTCATTGTGGTTGCCCGGCCACTCAGATGATACGCGGCACGGGCACTCCCGGAATATTCACGCGAACCCGGCCAAGCTCTTCGAAGGTGGTGATGTAGAGAGTCTTCCAGTCGCCCCCGCCGAAGCCGACGTTGGTGGCGCGCCTGCCGTCGCCCAGGGCGATGGTGCCGAGATGATGCCCGTCGGGAGCGACAATCCAGACGCCGCCGGGGCCGGTCACGTAGATGTTGCCTTCGAGGTCGCACTTCATGCCGTCGGGCACGCCGGGGCGTTCGTCGGCGAGCACGCACAGTAGGCGCCCGTTTTCGATACCCCCGTCGGGGCGAACGTCCCAGGCTTTGATGAGGCCCACCCGGGAATCGTTGACGTACAGGATGCTCTCGCCCGGGGAGAAACAGATCCCGTTGGGCCCGACGTAATCGTCGATCAGCAGCGCGATGTCGCTGAGGTCAGGAGATACTCGATACACCCCAGCGAACCCGAGTTCCATGCCGGGGTAGGTATCGCGGTAAGGGTCAGTGAAATAGACGGCGCCATCGGACTTGACCACCAGGTCATTGGGACGGTTGAGCCGCTTGCCCTGGTAGTTGTCGGCGACGACGGTGATCCCGCCGTCGGCCTCCTGCCGGGTCACGCGGCGGGCGTCGTGTTCGCAGGCGAGCAGCCGGCCCAGCGGATCCCGGGCGAGTCCGTTGGCCTCGTTGGTCCCAGACTGAAACTCGGACAGACCGTCGGCGTCGTTGTAGCGCATGCGGCGGTTGCCGCCGATGTCGCTGAACAGGAGATAGCCGCCCTCCTGGAACCAGACAGGACCCTCGGCCGGCCACCACGGCACGCCGAGAGCCGAACCGTCGCCGCCGAAACCGCTGGCGAGCCATTCGACTTCCTGATCTAAACCTATGATCCGTTCCAGGCCGGGTGACACCTGTTCGATTGGCATGCTTGGCGCTCCTTGTTGGTCAGCGGATGCCGGACAGCGCACGGTCAAGGTTGAACGCGCAGCTGATCAGGGCGAGGTGCGTGAAAGCCTGGGGGAAATTGCCGAGGCCCTCGCCGCGGGGGCCGGTCTCCTCGGCGTACAGGCCCAGGTGGTTGGCGTAACCCAGCATCTTCTCGAACATCAGGCGGGCCTGATCCAGACGCCGAGGGTCCCCCCAGCCGGCGCGGGTCTGCGCCTCCACGAGCCAGAAAGTGCACATGTTGAATGTACCCTCGTGTCCGGCCAGGCCGTCGGCGAACTGCTCGTGGTTGTAACGATAAACGAGGCTGTCCGACACGAGGCCGCCCTGCTGCGGGCTGAGGTTAATAGCGTCGATGGTGCTTAACATCCGGGGATCGGTTGGAGACATGAAGAAGACCAACGGCATCAGCAGGTTGGACGCGTCCAGCGACTCGCTGCCGTAGTGCTGGACGAAAGCCTGGCGTTTCTCGCTCCAGCCGCGGCTCTGGATTTCTTCGTAAATCTCATCGCGAGTGGATATCCAAAGCTGCCGTTCCGACGGGAACGAGCGCAACTCGGATAGCTTAATAGCGCGGTCCAGCATGACCCAGCACATCAACTTGGAGTATACGAACTGTTGCCGACCACCGCGGGTTTCCCAGATGCCCTCGTCGGCCAGCCGCCAGTTGTCGCAGACCCAGTTGGTCATCTGGCGGAGTTTGGTCCAGAAGTCGAAGGATATGGGCTCACGTACCGGTTGAATAGGTAAACGGAGTCCATCAGCTCGCCGTAGATATCCAGCTGGAGCTGGTCGTAGGCGCCGTTACCGATGCGAACGGGCTTCGAGCCGCGATAGCCGTCCAGGTGGTCAAGGGTCACCTCGTCGAGACTGCGGCGTCCGTCGATGCCGTAGAGGATCTGGATATTGCTCCAATCGCCATCGAAGGGATCGATCTGGGCCTCCAGCCAGTGCATGAACTGACTGGCCTCGTTGGTGAAGCCGATGCGGAGCAGCGCGTACAGGGTGAAGGCGGCGTCGCGAATCCAGGTGTAGCGGTAGTCCCAATTGCGCACGCCTCCCAGCTCTTCGGGGAGGCTGCAGGTTGGCGCGGCGATGATGGCGCCAGTGGGTTCGTAAGTGAGGAGTTTGAGGACGAGGGCGGAACGCTCGACCTTCTCTCTCCACCGACCCTTGTAGGTGCACTGGGAAAGCCAGTTCCGCCAGTAGGAGACGGTTTCCTCGAAGAGGGCGGAGCTTTCCCGTTCGGAGGGAGGATGGTAGTCGACGGTGTCGTCGCCCATCACGCCAATCGAGAACGTAGAGGACTGCCCTTCATTGAGCACGAACGCGCCGAGGACGCCGCCCTCGTGTTGCTCCAGCAGGATATCGGTGGACAACTGCAGGCCCAAGTTGTCTGAAATGAACGCGGCCCCGTTCTCGTTTATCTCCACCCGGTGCTTGTCCCGGGCGTAATTGAACGCGGGATAGCATTCCATGAAGAACGGGACCACGCCGCGAACGCAATTGACGCGGCGGATCAATTCCGTATGGTGATGGGGGCGCAAAGGCGACGCCACCGGCATGAAGTCAATGACCTCGGCGACGCCGTTTTCGGCCAGGAACCGGGTGATGAGCACGTTGGTGTCAGGCCAGTAGACCTGGCGCTGCACCGGCGGGGCGTCGAGAAGGGGGGCGATCTTGAAGTACCCACCCTTCTTGTCGTCCAGGATCGCGCCGAACACGCTGGGCGAATCGAAGTCCGGGCAGCAGAACCAGTCCACCGACCCGTTGCCCCCGATAAGGGCGCAAGTTCGCATGTTGCCGACGATTCCGTACTCTTCTATCGGCAGGTAAGCCACGGTTCGGCCCTCACTGGTGGATTATCCCGACGAGGTCTCGAGCGAGGCGACGCTGAAAACCACTCGGAACGGATGGCAGTATATGACCACGCTTTGGACATCAGCCAGCGAAACGCTCGCCGGGATGACATAGTTTTGGGAACCGACGTTGCCTTTCAGTTTGCCCAGCTCCACGTAACCCGCGTCCTCCAGGTCGGAGTGGCTCTCCGGGTTGGCGGAGTTGGCCAGCAACACGCGCAGATCGGGGCCGTTGGTAACGCGGAAGTCCTCCAGCCGGAGAATGTGCCCGCCGTCCGATCCCAGATCGTAAACCGTGGCCGTGCCGGAGCCCTTGTGGAAGGAATCGGCGCCGCGGAACTGACCGGTGAGACCCGCCTGCGGCTGAGCCTGAGAACCTGCGGAGCCCGAGGAATCGGGCATGCCCTCGTCTACCGGCCGTTCCAACTTGGCCGCTGCGGCCATGGCGTCCTCTACTTCCGCCATGGTCATGTTGGAGGGGACAACGGCGCGGGAGGCCAACGGGAAGTCTTCACTGATTTCCGTCGTGATGAACAGCGGGCTAAGGAGCCACCAGGCGAACCACGCCAGGGGGATTACCAGCAATATGCCGAGTCCGACCAGTAAGTATCGAAGCATTATCGCGCTCCATTTTTTGGGATGGGTTATATGGGTTCAGGACTGCGAACCCCTCAATCTGGAGAGCGCATTCCTGACGGTCTCGATATCGTCAGCTTGGGGTGCTGCTTCAATATACGCGGCGAAATCATCCGCGGATTGTTGATGGTTGCCGGCCTTGAGGTGCACGACACCGCGGTCGCGCTGTTCCTCGGGTCTGTCGGGCAATACCGCCATCAGCGCGCCGATGGTGGTGATGCAGCGGTCGAATTCCTCGCGGTCCCAATAGACCGCCTTCAGGTTGCGGAGGACGCGAGCCAGGATTTCCCGAGGAGTCACCGGGTTCAGGTGGTGCTCCTCAAGGCGGGTGGAATCGCCGGCGGCCTGCCGCATGACCGCGCCGCATTCGTCCCGATTCATGAGAAGCCCGCCGTTGAAGGCGTCGACGAAATAGTTTTCTTCGTCTCGGTGGCGGACTAGAAAGTGACCCGGCATACCGATCCCCAGAACCGGAACTCCAGCACGCCGGGCGACTTCGATACACAACAGGGAGAGGGTGATGGGGATGCCCAACCGTCGCTCCAGCACGTGATTCAGGTACGAGTTGTTCGGGTCGTAGTAGTCGTCCCGGTTGCCGGCGAAACCTATCACGCCGAAGAGCAGATCGGTAATCGCGTTGAGCTCCTCCAAGGGTCCAGGGTCCGCAGGCATCCGCGACCGGGCGGCGTCGGCCATGCGATCGAGGTTGTCGCGGCACCCGTCGATGTCAACGTTGGGGTCGTCGGTGGATGCCACCAGGAGCGCGCCGGTGGCGAGGTCGAAATCCCCGCCGACGGCGTCAGCCGACTCCGAAGCAACCAAGCTCTGCAATTCGAGGATAGCGTCTGCCGCAAACATAAACTGCTCCCTAGCCGGCCGGCTAGACGCTGATGCCCGCGCTGCGACGGCGGCGAAACTCGGCGGAGGACACGTCGGCCACCGCGGGATTGCCGGGGTAGCTGGCCTGTTCAGCCGTGACGGTTTCCTCGCGCTCCGCGATGTCGCGGGTCTCGCGGGTTTCCACGCCGCAGTCATCGCACCAGGCCAGTTCGTTGGTCATGAGCCGCATGTTGTCCTTCTTGACCGTCATGGTTCCGGTCTGCGCGGAGCAGTCAGCGCAACGGCGAATGATGGTTACCTCGGTAATCGGCAAACCGTTTTCTCCTTTCTAACGACCGTTGCGCCGGATCGACGGTTCCCGGATCGAGGGTTCAATGAGGACAGTCGCGCGACGAGATCAGCGGGCTGTGAAACCGCCGTCAACGACCAACTCGGCGCCGGTGATGTAGGACGCATCATCGCTGGCGAGAAACAGCACGGCGTTGGCGACCTCTTCCTGGCGCCCTTCACGGCCCATGGGCACCTGGTCTTCGATCATGGTACGCCGACCGTCGCGCACGTCTTCTGTGGAAATGTTCCCCATCATGGGCGGCATGTAGCCGGGATGGACGGAGTTTACCCTGATGTTCTCCGTGCCGTAGCGAACCGCCATGGCCTTGGTGAAAATTCGGACTGCGCCCTTGGACGCATTGTAGGCCGGATGGCCGCTGAGCATGCCGACCAGGCCGGCGATTGACGAGATATTGACGATGGACCCGCCGCCGTTCTGCCGCATCTGGGCGACGGCGTGTTTCGTGCCGAGGAAGACGCCGGTGGAGTTGATGTCCATGATGCGGGACCAGGCTTCCAGGCTGTCGTCGTCCGGGACGGCGCGGCTGCTGATGCCGGCGTTGTTGACGAGAATGTCCAGGCGTCCGAAGCGGGAAACGGCCTGCGCGACAACGTTGGCCCAGGCGTCTTCGCTGGTCACGTCGGTGTGGACGTAGATGCTCTCGCCGTCGGCCTCGTTGATTTCGGCTTCCACCTGCCGGCCATCATCGGCCCGGATGTCGGCGATGACTACCCTTGCGCCTTCGCGCGCGAACAGGCGGGATTCCACGGCGCCCATTCCGTGAGCGCCGCCGCTGACGATGGCGACCTTGCCTTCCAATCGCATGACTTCATCTCCGGGGAAGCGTGGCGACGGACTGCCGACGCTGTCCCCCTGTTGGTCGGGTTCGGCCACAGCATAACCGTCGGACGCCGAGCGTTCAACCTCGAATGGATGGGTGTATGCTGATATTGCAGAGCGGATCCGGTACGGGAAACCCCGGTCCCAGGCGACCACGAGAAATGTATCAAGCGGCAGTGTTCATCCACCTGGCATCGGCGATCGTTTGGATCGGCGGCAGCCTGTTCTTGGCGTTGGTGCTGATCCCGGTGTTGCGGAGATTTGCGCCCCCACCCGGCCAGACGCCGGTGCTTCCTCCGGATATGCTCGGCACCCTGGCGCGCCGCTTCAGAGTGATTTCGTGGATTTGCATCGTGCTGCTGGTGGCCACCGGGCTGTACATCCTGCCCACGCGCTACGGGATTGGGTTTGCCGAGTTTTTCAGCCTGGGCGGGCACTTTGCGGCGACGCTCCAGCTCAAGGTGGCGCTGGTGGCGGTCGTGATCTGGCTGAGCGCGATGCACGACTTCATCATCGGGCCGTACACCAACCGGCTGATTGAGGCGATGCTCGCGGGAGCCGAGCCGCCCGGTTACCTGCCCGCGCTCCGCAAGGCGGTGGTATGGATAGCCCGGATCAACGTGCTGCTCACGATCCTGATTGTCGCGGTTGCTGTGACGATGACGCGGGGAACGCCGGTTTAGCCGGGAGGTGCGATCATGACGCAATCCGAACACGCGCCCGTGTTGGACGGCCTGCCCGTTTTTGACAACCATCACGGCCGTACCGAGGTCTGGCCGGGACTGACAGTGGACGGGTTGGCAGGACAACCGAAGGTGTTTAACTCCACGGAACTGATGGAGTTGACGGGGCAAACCATCGTCGACGATTTTCAGTGCGTGGAAGGCTGGTCGGCGCCGGGGCAGGCGTGGGAAGGCGTGCCGCTGGCTGCCCTGCTCGCCATCGTGAAGCCGTTACCGGAGGCCCGGTATGCGGCGATCGCGGCGGCCGATTTCCGTGTGGGCGTTCCGTTGGATGATCCTTCCGGCATCCTGCTCGCGACCAGGCTGAACGGCGCGGACCTGCCCGAGGAGCATGGCGGACCGTGTCGCCTGGTGAGCGTCGGGCAGGCCTGCTACGCCAGCGTAAAGTGGGTGGATAGAATCACGCTGACGGATGTTCCCCCGGAGGAGACCGCCAGAGAAATCGCGATGGCGCGGAACGCCGGCGGGTGACCCGGTACGTAAGCGCTACGCCTGGCGAGGCGAGCAGTAACGCCGCCGCCCGGGGTCAGCGACCGAGGTCGCGGAAACGGTAGCCGAGACCGCGCTCGGAGAGGATGTATTCGGGTTTGCGGGGGTCGCGCTCCAGCTTTTGCCGGAGGTAGGTGACGTAGGTTCGCACGTACTGGTGCTCTCCACGATACTCCGGGCCCCACACCCGTTCCAGGAGCGTGTCGTGGGTGAGAAGCTGCCCGGCGTTGCTGACCATCTGGTAAAGCAGGCGATATTCGGTGGGACGGAGGTGCATCTCCTGACCGCCGGCCAGCACCCGGCTCTGGTCGAAATCGATGGTCAGCCAGTCGTCGACGATCACTTGCTGGAGACGGGGCGGCTCGGTCGCCTCGATACGGCGAAACAGGGCCCGAATCCGTGAGGCCAGTTCCCTGGGGCTGAAAGGCTTGGTGATGTAGTCGTCGGCTCCCAAGTCCAAACCAGCCACGCGGTCGGACTCGTCTCCCCGAACTGTCACGAATATGACCGGCACCGACGAACCGGACCGGATGCGCCGGAGGGTTTCAAACCCGTCCATCTCTGGCATCATGACGTCGAGAACCACCAGATCGACGGGATCGCCGTTGTCCAGCGTTTCAAGCGCCTGGGCTCCATTCGCGGCGGTTACGACGTTGTAGCCTTCGACTTCCAGGTTCATGGCGGTGAAGCGCACGATGTGGGGTTCATCGTCCACGACCATGATGGTGCGCCGATCTCCAACGGTCATAGGAGCGCACCGGCATCGTCGGGAAAAACAATGGAGAATGCGGAGCCGTCTCCGGGGGCGCTGTTGACCCAGATTTCGCCGGCATGGGCGCGCATGATGGCGTCGCAGATGTACAACCCCAGGCCCATGCCGCGGGACAGCGTGGTTGTTTGGGTCCGGGAGCGGTGGAAGCGTTCAAAAATACGGCGCGATTCCCACCGGGGTACGCCCATGCCGGTGTCGGTGACCGTTACCCTGACGCAGCCCCTGGCGTCCTGCGTCCCGGAAACTTGGACCGGGCCCCCGGCAGGAGAGTACTTGATGGCGTTGTCCACCAGGTTGACCAACACCTGTTCCAGCAGAGCGGGATCCCCGGTCACGGCTGGCAGGTCGTCGGGAAATCGTGAGGAAAGGCGATGCTTGTCAGAGGTCGATTGCATGCGCTCGATCACCCTCCGGGCGAGGCCGGCCATGTCAACCGGCTCAGAGTTGAGGGGAAGAGCCCCGGCTTCCAGGCGGGACGCCAGCAGCAGGCGCTCCATCAGTTGGCTCATGCGGTCAGTCTCTTCCTCGATGGCCTCGAAACTACGGCGAACGGCGTCGTCGTCCCATCGGGCATCGGGTCGGGACAGGGTGTTGGTGTAGCCCTTGATGATCGCCAGAGGGGTTTGAAGCTGGTGTTCCAGCATGGAGAGGAAGGTTGAGCGCATCTCCTCGGTTTCGCGCACGCGGGTCATGTCGCGGACGTTGATCACCGCGTTGAGTGGGGCCATTTCGGGGGATCGGACCACGGAATACACCAGGGCAACCTCGGTGCGCTGGCCGGTGGAGGACCGGGCGGCCGCGGCGATCTCGGTCACGTTGCCGTCCGAACCGGCAGAGGATTGATGGGCATGAAGCATCGGGCAGCGTCCGGGACAGACGGGGCGACCCTCCCGGTCCCGCCAGTTCAGGGCGACGGCGCAAGGCAGTCCCAGCAATTCTTCTCCGGGGCGGCCCAATAGGCGTTCCATCGCGGGATTGACGCTGACAATGCGGCGGTCGGCGTCCACGGTGTAGATGCCGTCAGCGCTCCCATCCAGGATCGATTCCACGCGCCGCTTTTCCTGGGTCAGGAGGTGGGCGAGGCGGGCCGATTGCACGGCGATGGCGGCCTGCTCGGCGAAGGCGGCCAGGACGGGCGGATCGAGTTGGGAGAAATTTGCGGCATCGGAGGAGCGGAGCACGAAGATCAGCCCGACGGTCTCGTCGTTGGTGTACAAGGGGACGGCCATCACCGGGTTCTGCAATTCCCCGGTGGTGGAAACGGGCAGGGCCGATTGGGGAAACAGCGCGGACAGGAGCGCGAATTGCTCCCGGCTCAGGGCGAGGTCGGGAATGGCCTCGTTGAGCAGGGGACGGATGCGGGCGATTTGAGGGCCGTCCAGCCCGTAGGCTCCGGTAATCACGAAACGGCGCATGGCGTCGTCCCAGGTGGCAACCACGGCGGCGCTGCCGCCCAGGGCGCGGACGGCGTTACGAAGGATGCCTTCCAGCTCGGGCTGAAGCTCGACGCCGTTGGCGTCAATCGTTCGCGCGATGGAATTGGCGTTGAAGTGGCGGGTCACCATGGGATGGCCGATTTCATCCAGAGTGCAGCGATTTCCAACGCAATTTTAACATTAACACCATTGGAAAACGGTTACGGGCCGGCCAAAATAGATGTCGAGCCTAGCCGGCCGAACACGTACCGGCCGATGCAAGGAGGTTACCATACCAAGGTACGTTTACCGATGCACTACCTGCGGGTACGAGTACGACCGGAGGCAGAGTTTCGGCGCATCGTCGGAAGGGGAATGCCCCGAGTGTTCCGGCGTCGCGCGACGCGTGTTCCATCCGGTGCCGGTGATCTACAAGGGATCCGGTTTCTATACCACAGACTACGCACGCAAGAAGTAGCCGCTTCCCCGATGGGGATCGCGGCGTAATCCAAGCCAACAACACCACGCAAGGAGGCATTCAGTGGCCACTTTCACACCACTTGGCGAACGCATCGTCATCAAGCCCATGGAGCAGGAAACGCAGACCCGAGGCGGCATTCTTTTGCCGGACACCGCCAAGGAGAAGCCGCAGGAAGGCGAGGTCGTCGCCGTGGGCCCGGGTCGCCCCTCCGATGACGGCACCCGCATCCCCATGGAACTGTCGGTAGGCGATAAGGTCATCTATTCCAAGTATGCCGGTACTGAGTACGAAGACGGCGACGAAGAGTACCTGATCATGCGCGAGTCCGACGTGCTCGCCAAGATCGGCTAGCACCAACCGTTCGAGAATCGCACACACCCTACTGAGGAGAAACGCAATGCCCGCAAAGAAGTTGGCATACTCCGAAGATGCCCGCAAGTTGCTGCGAAGCGGCATCGACACCCTGGCCGACTCGGTTAAGATTACCCTGGGCCCACGCGGCCGCAACGTCGTGCTGGACAAGAAATTCGGCCCGCCGCAGGTCTGCTCCGACGGCGTGACCATCGCCAAGGAAATTGAGCTTCCCGACGCCTTTGAGAATATGGGCGCGCAGTTGCTCAAGGAAGCCGCCACCAAGACCAACGACGCTGCCGGGGACGGGACCACGACCAGCATCGTGCTGTCGCAGGCGATCATCCACGAAGGCTTCAAGAACGTCACCGCTGGCGCGAACCCCATGGCCATAAAGCGCGGCATCGAGCGCGCGGTCGGCCAGGTCGTGATCGAGTTGCAGTCGATGTCCCAGCCCGTGGAGACCCGCGAGCGCATCGGGCAGGTTGCTTCCCTGTCCGCCCACGAAGACGCGATCGGCGAGACCATCGCCGAAGCGATGGAGAAGGTCGGCAAGGACGGCGTCATCACCGTGGAAGAGTCCCGCGGCCTGACCGACGAGATCGAGTACGTGGAAGGCATGCAGGTCGACCGCGGCTACATCTCTCCTTATTTCATCACCAACAGCGATCGCATGGAATCGGCCGTCGACGATCCTTACGTCATCATCACCGACAAGAAGATCTCGGCCGTTGCTGACCTGGTCCCCGCCCTTTGAGAAGTTGCTCCAGGTCGGTCAGAAGAACGCCGTCATCGTCGCTGAGGACGTGGACGGCGAGGCCCTGGCCACGCTGGTCGTCAACAAGCTGCGCGGCATCATGAACGTCTTGGCCGTCAAAGCCCCCGGCTTCGGCGACCGCCGCAAGGCCATGCTGGAAGACATTGCCATCCTGACCGGTGGCACGGTGATCAGCGAAGAGACCGGCCGCCGGCTGGACTCCGCCACCATCGACGACTTCGGCCGCGCCCGCCGCGTCGCCTCCACCAAGGACGACACGACGATCGTTGAGGGTCACGGTTCCGAAGACGGGATCCAGGCCCGCATCAACCAGATCAAGGCCCAGATCGAAGACACCACCTCCGAGTACGACCGCGAGAAGCTGCAGGAACGGATGGCCAAGCTGTCCGGCGGCGTCGCGGTGATCAAGGTTGGCGCTGCCACCGAGATCGAGCTCAAGGAGCGCAAGGCCCGCGTGGAAGACGCGCTGTCCGCCACCCGTTCCGCGGTGGAAGAGGGCATCGTCCCCGGCGGCGGAGTCGCCTTGGTTCGTGCCCAGCGCGCGCTGGAAGGCGTGACCGGACTGACCGGTGACGAGATCGTTGGCCTCAATATCATCCGGTACTCGCTGGAGCAGCCGCTGAAGATCATCGTCGAAAACGCCGGTGGCGAAGGCGCCGTTGTGCTGCACGACGTCAAGGACCAGTCCGATGACTACGGCTACGACGCCGAGGTCAGCGAGTTTGGCCCGATGCTCGAGCGCGGCATCATCGACCCGGTGAAGGTGACCCGTTCCGCGCTGCAGAACGCGGCCTCCGTGGCGGCCATGGTGCTGACCACCGAGTCCATGATCACCGAGATCCCTGACCCGACCCCGGCGATGCCGGCGGCCCCGCCGATGGACTTCTAGTCCCCGGCAATACTCCCTCCGGGATTTGGACCGGGGCGGTTACCATAACCGCCCCGGTTTGTTTTTTGCTCCGTCATTTTACCTATTCCCCGAATGGGAGTAATATTGCGGTCGCATTGATATTGCCCGGAGGATTGGGCGCTGACGGCGTCACCCCGGGGTCCGTCCCCTCTGAGGTTGTTCCTGAATAAGTCATCCCTTCGTCGCCTGCTGGCCTGGTATCCGCGGGTCCCCTTCTATTACGGATGGCTGGTGCTGAGCATGGCCTGCCTTACCTCCGCCTCGGGAGCCAGCGTTTCCCAGGTGGTCATGGGCGCCATTCAGGTGTACATCGTGGAGGATACCGGCTGGGACTTCGGCACCCTATCCCTAGCAGTGACGGCCGGCACCTGGGTTTCCGGTGGCCTGGCTCCCATTGCCGGCGCATTGGCCGACCGCTATGGTCCCCGTGTCCTGACTACCATGGGACTCTTGGCGGTCGGCTGCGCGTTGCTGGCTATGTCTGCGGTCAACACCGACACCTTGTGGCAATTCTTCACGGCTTACATTATTGCCAGGGCGCTGAGCAACCCGTTCCTGATCGGCATCGTGCCCCGGACAGCCACGATCAATTTCTTCCGCCGCCGGCGGGGGGTGACCCTCGCCATCAATGGCATGGCGCGGCCCGTGGGCGGCGCCATCAACATCCAGATAATTTCCCTGATCGCGGTAACGCACAGTTGGCGCGCCTCCTACGGTTACGTCGGATTGTTCATGCTGGCGCTGGCAGTACCGATTTTCTTCATCATGCGCCGGACGCCCGAAGAGATAGGCATGTTGCCCGACGGAGACCGGCCCACCGCCGCACCGGTTCAGCCGCTCCGGCGAGGCGCGGACCGGCGGGCGGGCGGGCGAGCCCAGGGGCCGGTACAGGAGTTCAGCTGGACGGCCCGCGAGGCGATGCGCACTCGCGCTTACTGGTGCATCGCGGGTACCGCCGTCCTGGCCGTGACAGCGTCGGCGGGCTTGGGTTACATCCTGGTACCGTTCCTGGTCAGCGAATCAGGGCCGGGGTTGACGAATCCGCAGGCGGTGGGAGTTGGCAGCCTGGGCGCGGTTCTGGCGCTGACCACCTTGGCCTGGGGGTTCCTGGCAGACAAACTCGGGCCGCGGCCCTGCATGGTGCTCACCATCGCCGGGGCCGTCGTGTCCGGGTTGTTCCTGGCGACCGGGGTCAACTCGCTTTGGACGGCCTATCTGTTCGCCGTGCTGTGGGGATTTTTCTCGAATACGGTGGGCACCCTGGAGCACATGCTCCTGGCGCAGTACTTCGGGCGCGGGTCCTTTGGCGCGATCCTGGGCTCGCTGGGGCCGCTGCAGACTACAGCGCTCGGAGTGGCGCCGGTTTTCGGCAGTTACCTGTTCGAGTTCACCCACAGCTACAGCGCCGTCTTCATCGTACTGATGGCGATGTATGCCGGCGCCGGGTTGCTGATCCTCCTGGCCAAAGCGCCGCGCCTGCCGCCCCGCGCAACTGAAGCGCAATCCGACCCCGGCATCGCGCCGGCAACGGTATAATCCGAACGAACCACAAAATGGAGGCTTTCTGATGGCCAACAGCACGTACATGAACCCCAGCGGGATCGCGGACCCCTCACCTTCAGGTTTCACCGCAGTGGTGAAGGCTGGCAACACCGTTTACATTGCCGGCATGGTCGCACAGGACGAAAACGGCAACGTAGTCGGGGCGGGGGACACGGAAGCGCAGACCCGGCAGATCTGGCGGAACATCGAGGTCGCGGTGAAAGCGGCGGGGGGAACCCTGGCCGACATAGTCAAGACCACCACCTACGTCACTGGCATTGAACACGGGCCGGCGGTGCGGGCAGTCCGCGGCGAACTGTTCCCCAGCAATCCACCCACCAGCACGCTGCTAGTTGTCAGCGAGTTGGCGAACCCGGCCTACGTTGTGGAGATCGAATCGATAGCTGTGGTGGCGTAACGATACCGCCGCAGGCCTAACCGACGCGTCGCGTGGTCGGCTGGGGCAAGTCGCCTAAACCATTGGCGAGCGCCTGGAAGAAAGGGAAGGGAGAGGAACCACGTCAATCCCTCAACTGCCCGAACCGGCTGATGGGACAGGCAGTTTGCAACGCCGGCCAATCGGATAAGGTCAGGTGTGCCACGTTTCTAGATCGGCCCGACGCTTCTGGAGGACGAGCCACATTCGATGCCAGACGTAGCGCCTCTCCGGTTCTTCCAAGCTGCGGTCTACCAGGTTACGGACGGCCAGCACCGCCTGGCCGGCAAAAAAGCCCCAATGACCGGGCTCGTCGCGGATCCACCCATCCACGCGATCCGGGTTGGTGTCCGCAATGGTTTCGAAGAGCTGATCCAGGGCGGCGTCAGCGCCGCCCGAATCGGTGGACATGAGATCAGCCGCCGCCCACGGGGCGGACGATTTCCAGGGCGTCGCCCGGGTGGAGTGCCACCTTCTCGAAGTCCTCTTTGCGAACTACCTGGCCGTTATAACCCACGGCGATGAACCGCATGTTGACGTCGATGGTTGCCAGATAGGACTGGAGGTTGAGGCCCTCGTCGATATCGCGAGGCTTGCCATTGACTTGCAGAGTGATCATTCCGGCGCTCACCTCCGGCTCGTAGTGTAGCGGCTACCGGGACGCCGGTTTTCGCCGATGCCCCCGACCGCGTCGTGCATGGCCGACTTAATTCGAGATGCCGCCCGTTCGGGGTCGTCGCTGGCAAGAATGGCGGTGATAACGGCAGCCCCGTCAGCGCCGGCCTGGATCACCTGAGCGACATTGTCGGCGGTGATGCCTCCTATGGCCAGCAGCGGTGATTGCACGCCCGCCGACCGGATGCGATCCAGCAGTCCGGGTCCGGACGGCTCCTCGCCGGGATGGGATCGGGTGGCGAACATGGTGCCGACCAGCAGGAAATCCGCGCCGGAGTCCTGGGCCCGGGTTGCGCTGTCTACCGAGTGCACCGACCGACCGATCATCGACCCCTGGGGAAGGATTGGGCGCACGAAATTCGTGGGCATGGCGGCTTCTCCCAGCTGTACACCGTCCGCGCCGCCGGCTATGGCCACGTCGGCCCGCTCATTTACCAGGAGAATTGCGGACCCATGCGTGACACCCGCCAAAGCGGTGGCGAGTTCGAGGAGCGCGCCGCCGGATTCCTCCTTATCGCGAAGCTGGACTAAATCCACTCCGCCGGCGATGGCGGCTGAAACCCTTCCGGACAACTCGTCCGGCGGGCAAACGCGCCGGTCGGTGACCAGGCACAGGCAGGGGTTGGGTAGGCTCGCGCCCATGGGCGTCGCTCAGGCGGCCGCGACCGGTTCCGGGACATCGGTGGGAGGGCTGCTGGCGATGGCCTCGGTGCGCACGGGTATGCGACCGGCCAGATAGGCCTGCCGGCCGGCCTCCACGCCTTTGCGGAAGGCGTCGGCCATCATGGCCGGATTCTCGGCCTGGGCGATGGCGGTATTGACGAGGACGGCGGAGGCGCCCATTTCCAGCGCTTTCGAAGCGTCGGAGGGGACGGCCAAGCCAGCGTCCACCACCACCGGCACCGTGGCGTTCTCGAGAATGATGCGGACCTCTTCGATGGTATGGATGCCCTGACCCGAGCCGATGGCGGAGCCCAGGGGCATGACGGTTACGCAACCGACCTCTTCCAGGTTCTTGGCCAGGACCGGGTCCGCGTGTATGTAGGGCAAAACCTTGAAGCCCTCAGCGACCAATTGGCGGGCCGCTTCGAGGGTGCCGTTGGGGTCGGGGAACAGGTACTTGGCGTCGGGGATCACCTCAAGCTTGACGAAGTCGGTCTGGGCGACCTCCCGGCCGAGGCGGGCTACGAACAAGGCCTCCTCAACGGTGCGGCAACCGGCGGTGTTGGGCAGGATGTGGTACTTGTCGAGGTTGATGTGCTCGAGGATGTTCTGTTCGGGATTGTCCAGGTCGAGTCGGCGGATGGCCACGGTGACCATCTGGGTGCCCGAGGCCTCGAGGGAATCGATCATTTCCTGCATGCTGCGATGCCGGCCGGTACCGACGATCAGTCGGGAAGAAAACGACACGCCACCAATTACCAGTTCATCGGCCATCGTTGTTACTCTCCTGTGTAGTGCCCCGCGGCGTTGGTGGGCTATCGGCGGGCGCCAATAAAGACGAAACCGCCTGGCGAATGCCCGGCGGCTCAAAATTCATGCTACCTGCTGTTCCTCCGCCGGCATTACCCGGGTCAGGTACAGACGGTCGGCGACGAACTTTGCCGCCCTCTCAGCCTGGTTTACCCAAGCTCCCGCCAGAGTCGCGTGAGGCGTTCAGTTGTAGAGTGAATGTAGCACTAGGGGCGGGGCAAGTCAAACTGCGAACGATGCCGCTAAGCAGGGGGGCCACAGAGCAAATTCGCTGCCATTCGCCGTGCTGGCTCGGTTGGCATAGCGCGGTGCGCCGACGACGGCGATTGCTAACGCCGCGTGCTATCCGTCGATCATAACCTGCCACCGTAGCCGAGTCTGGCGCGACGCGTAGGGATCAGGACTTCGTTGGTTGGGTCAACCGAAAGCATCAAAATCTGGAGAGCGGTCCCTCCGATAAGACAGTTGTCGTCGCCTTCGGGTCCGAAGATGACCGGACATATTCCGTCACGGTCTTCCACGCGTATGACGGCCTGGCCCCGTCCGAACGTTACATCCGTGCCGTCGGCTAGCACATAGTCCAACCGGGAACGTGGCGCGAGATGCAATCTTTCCAGTAACGATGCCGGGAACATGGAGTCTGCTGCGCCGGTGTCGACGAGGGCATCGACGTCGATATGATCGCCGCCAAGGGGGTTGGCGACACTAACGGTGATCGTGAACATGCCCATCGGTGACCGGACCCCTACACTTCGTACTCGACTACTAATTCAGGGATGATCAGGCGCGCGCCCGTGACTTCCTGCACGTCTTCCGGGGTCCAGCCGGGGGCGACTTCCCTCAGCACCATTCCCTGGGCTGTAGGCTCCAAAACGGCGACGTCGGTCACTACCAGTGACACGCAGCCCCGGCCGGTGATGGGAAAGTCGCACTCTTGGACCACCTTGGGGTTGCCGCTGCGGTCGTTGTGCTCCATGGCGACGATGACCGTATCGGCCCCGGCGGCCAGATCCATCGCCCCGCCGATATTGCCGACGCCGCGTTCGGGGAGCATCCAGTTGGCCAGGTCGCCAGTGGCCGAAACTTGGTGCGCGCCGAGGACTGTAACATCCACGTGCCCGCCGCGGATCATCGCGAAAGCGTCAACGGAGGAGAAATAGGCCATGCCGGGGACAGGCTGGAGGAACTGGCCGCCGGCGTTGATCAGGTCGATGTCTTCGCTTCCTTCCTCGGCCAGCGGGCCGCAGTTCAGCACGCCGCTTTCGCTGTGGTAGAAAACCACGCTGTCGTCATCCACGAACATGGAGACCAGCGTTGGTATCCCGATGCCGAGGTTGACGCAAGAACCGGCCGGCAGTTCCTTTGCCACCCGCATTGCGATGATGGCCCGGTCAAGGCGTTCTTTGTCGTCGTTCATATCAGGGTCTCCCGGACGACGGCCATTCGGCTTATTCGTAGCCGGTGAAACCGTCGGGTCGGCGCACAATGCGCTGGACGAATATTCCGGGGGTAACCACTGCTTCGGGGTCCAACTCACCCGGTTGCACTATCTCGTCGACCTCGACCACGGTAACCCTGCGCTGCCGGAGCCATGACCGCGTTGAAGTTGCGTGAGGTGCCCCGGTACACCAGGTTGCCCCGGGTGTCAGCCTTCCAGGCGCGGATCAGGGCGAAGTCCGCGCGCAGGCCGTGTTCCAGGATATGCTCGCGTCCGTTGATCACCCGGCTCTCTTTCCCCTCGGCGATGAGGGTGCCAGCGCCGGTAGGAGTGTAGAAAGCTTCGATGCCGGCGCCGCCGGCGCGAAGGCGCTCCGCGAGAGTGCCCTGGGGTACCAACTCCAAGTCAACCTCGCCCCGACGATAGGCCAGCTCGAACTCGGACGGCCGAGACACCGAGGGCGAGACCGGAAACGATGCAATGGCCTTGGCGACCTGACCGTTCTCGACTAGCACGCTATGGTCGATCGCGGTGCGTCCTGGCGGAGTGCCGAAGCTGACGACGCGGGCGATCCCGGCGGTGTTGCTCACGATGGTCAAGGCGCGGCTGCCCCGATCCCGAAGCGAAACAAGCAGGTGGTGGGCCATGCCGCCAGGTCCGCCAAAGCCGTCGATGAACACGGTGGCGCCGTCGGGCAAGTCCGCGATGGCGGATGGGCCGTCGGCGTAGACCTTGCTGGGCGGCTTGCCCGGCGGGAAAGCGAAGCCCATCTCCCGCAGGACAGGAGCGATGCTGATGGAGGCTGCGGTCATCGCGCGAACGTCTTCTGCGGACCATCCGGGGGCCACTTCGGTCAGGGTGAGTCCGATTTCGGACACGCGCAACACGGCGACGTCGGTCACGACCGTGTCGACGCAGCGGACCCCATCAGGCGGCAAGGGCCAGGGTATCTACGATGTTGGGAGAGCCATCATCGGCGGTGTGGGGCAAAACGGCGACCACGCGGCGGGCTCCGGCCGCGAGGTCGATGAGGCCGGCATGTCCCTGTGGACCGGGGTAGTCCGCGGCATGGTAACCGGCGATACTTCCGTTGGAATCGACCTGCGCGGCGGTCAGGATTGATAGATCTACATTGCCCCCGCGCAGGACCGCGCCGGCGTCGACAGCGTTGATGGGCAGGTCCGAAAGCGTCCCTCCCGCCCGCAAAAACCACACGCCCTTTTCCGCGGGGACAAGATCGGCCACCGCGGCCGACCAGCCGCCGCCGACGGCGACCACCGATCCCGGAACAATTTCGGCGGAGGCCCGTCGTGCCACGCTCTGGGCATCCAGTCTGTCAAGCGTCATGGTGGGCTATCCGATGGGCGCCGAGCTTGCCCGGGCGATACGGTTAACAAAGATGCCCGGCGTGATCACCCGTTCCGGGTCTATGCTACCCGCTTCGACGACCTGATCAACCTCGGCGATGGCGACGCGGGCGGCGGAGACGACGGCGGAGTTCCATCCTCTCTGGGCACCCGCGTACACCAGATTGCCTACGCTATCTGCGCGTAAGGCCCTGATCAACGCGAAATCCCCGCGCAGGGGAGTCTCAAACACACACTCGACCCCATTGATCACCCGGATCTCTTTCCCCTCGGCGAAGCGGGTGCCGATGCCCACCGGGAGGAAAACACCACCGATGCCAGCGCCGGCTGAGCGCATGCGTTCCGCCAACGTTCCCCAAGGGACCACTTCGACGGTCAAGTCGCCGGAGCGCCAAAGATTCTGGACAATGTCCTCGCTGCCCGGACCAAATGGCGCCGGTGAAACTATCCTGGATACACAGCCGGCAGCCACCAGGCGGTGCAGAGCCTCGGCCCCGTAGTAGGTCGAGTCGCAGACGCAGGTCAGATCCCGGAGGTTCCGGTCTGCCAGCGCGGACACCAGCGCGGTGGGAGCGTTGGCGCCAGAAACGCCGCCGAGCAACACGGTAGCTCCGTCGTGGATATCGGCCACCGCAGCGGCGGCACTGTCGTATAATTTGCTGAATGCCATGATCGTGTTCCGAGAGCGTTTGCCATTTTAGCCGAATACACAGGCATGATAAAGCGACGCAACCAGGCCCGATTCACCAAGATTCCCGTTTAACCAATGCGCTACCAGACCATCAAGTGCGAGAAGACCAGGTGGCAGGCCACGGTGACGTTGCCATCCACGTCCTCCGGGGTCACCATCCGCGAGGCGGTGGCGGAGGAACTGTCGGACTGTTGCCGGCAGCTGAGCCTGGACGATGAGCTGCGGGTGGTGATGATCGCCGGAAGCGGCGACACGTTCGGGGTAGGTCGCGATCAACTTCCCGGCGAATTGCGCGACGCCATTTCCACGGACCGCATGGCCTGGCTCGAAAGGATGAGCGCGGCGGGTTCCGTGGCCCGGCTGCCCATGCCGGTTTTAGCTTTGCTGAACGGCGACGCCGTCGCCCACGGGTTGGAGATCGCCCTGGCCGCCGATTTACGGATCGCAGCGGAGGGCGCTCTACTGGGAGCGGGAGAGCCTACGCGAGACGGGTTCCCGTTCGATGGACTGACGCAACGGCTCCCCCGACTGATTGGGCCGGCGTTGGCGCGGGATATGCTGCTGACCGGTCGGACACTTACCGCGCAGGAAGCGTTGAACGCCGGGCTGGTGAATCGGGTGGCGGCGGCGGACGCGTTGGCGGGAACCGCCGCCGAGATCGCGGAGCAGATAGTGGCCGCCGCTCCTATCGCGGCGCGATATGCCAAGGAGGCGGTCGCGGCCGCCGGAGACCTGCCGCTGGCACAGGGATTGCGGCTGGAAGCTGACCTGAGCATCATCCTGCAGAGCACCGAAGACCGAGCCGAAGGTCTGCGATCCTTTGCCGAAAAACGGTCACCACACTTCACCGGACGCTAAGGGGTCGCAGGTTCATGACGGTACGCTTGGACATACATACACACGTCGGCGAGATGTTCGCCTTCCAGGAACCGACACCCGAGATTGCAGAAACGGTGATCGCCCAGATCAAGCAAGCCGGGTTGGATGGCATCGCGGTGACCGACCACTGGCGGCGGGACTGGGGCCTGGCTTTGCACCGGGTGGTGGAGCAGCACTTCCCCGGCGAGGCGATAATCATCCCGGGACAGGAGATCGACGTGCGTCCGGTGAGCAGTCCATTCGACGAGTACCATTGCACCGAACTGTACCTGCCCGGCGGACGCCTGTTTCGCACCTACTGCCATCCTGGGTATTACACGCCCAACATCGTCATCGAAGACGGGGTACACGGGATTGAAGTCGCCAACCATCATCACGACTGGCACATCCGGCCTCCGGCGGTGAATCGGGTGGCGGAGGCGCACGGGCTGCTGACGTTTTCGGTGAGCGACGCCAACGTGCTGTCTGAGATTGGGGCCGGCAGCACGGAGGTCGATCTGGACGACATGATGCGGCGGGCGATCCCGCTCGACTGATGGCGTAAGCGAATGAGCGTCGCATTTCCCGCCATCATCTTTGAAAAGGAGGGCCGGGTCGCCCATCTGGCGCTGAACCGTCCCGAGCGGCTGAACGCCTACTCGGTGGCGATGCGGGACGACTTTGCCGAAGCGCTGCACGCGGTGGCCGAAGACGATGAAATTGGCGCGGTTCTCATCACCGGCCGGGGCCGCGCTTTCTGCGCCGGCGCCGACCTGAGCGAGTTCGGAACGGCGCCATCGCAGGTGATCGCTCGGAACGCGCGCTGGCAACGGGATGTCTGGGGACAATTGATCGGGCTGGACAAGCCGATAATTGTGGCGGTGCACGGCTATTGCATCGGTTCAGGCGTGGAGATAATGCTGCTGGGCGATCTGCGCATCGCGGCGTCGGACACGGTATTTGCCATGCCCGAAGTGCAACTGGGCATGATCCCCGCCGCAGGGGGCAGCCAGACGCTGCCGGCCAACGCGGGACCGTCGGTGGCGTTGGACCTGCTGTATACCGGGCGCCGCTTTGACGTTGCCGCGGCGATGGCCTACGGAATGATCAGCCGGGTCGTGGCGCCTGAAGTGCTGGTACCGGCAGCCTGGCAAGCCGCCCGCCGGCTGGCCGAACTGCCGGCCGGATTTGCCGCCGGGTTGAGGCGGGCGTGGGGCGACGGATGCGAAATGCCGCTGGACGCCGGACTGGCTTTGGAACGACGGTTGGCGGCAACGGCTAGCGTGCCGTCAAGAGAGTAGAATTTGCGCATGGAGACAGGATGAACACGACCGAATTTCTCATGATCGCGTCGGCGATTGTTCCGGAACGCACGGCGATCATATTTGACGGCGATCACATCAGCTTCGAGATGTTGCAGGAGCGGGTGAACCGGCTGGCCAATGCAATGTCGGAGCTGGGTATCGGCCGGGGCGACCGGGTCGCGGCGATGCAGACCAACTGCCATCACCTGATCGAAATTTACTTCGCGGCGGCGCAACTGGACGCGATCTACGTGCCGATCAACTTCCGCGCCAAAGAGGAAGAACTGGCAATCATGCTGGGGATCGCGCAACCTGACCTGCTGTTTCTGGGTGAACGCTACCTGCCCCTGGTTCCGACCGACGGGTCGCTGTCGGTGGAACGTATCGTCATGCTTGACGCGCCGGCGGCGAACGCCGGTTACGCCTACGATGACATGTTGGCCAACGCAGACCCCGAACAAGTTCACTTTCCCGAAGACGACGAAGACGCGACCACCGTTATCATGTTCACGTCCGGCACTACGAGCGTTCCCAAGGGAGCGCAGCTGACCCACGACAGCTTCGGCACTTTCCTGCTGACGAACGTGGCGCCGGCCGACCCGGAGGTCGAGGAAACCAATCTGTTGACGGTGCCGATGTATCACGTGGCGGGGCTGCAGGCGGCCCTGGCGGCGGTGTTCGGAGGGCGGACGCTGGTGGTGATGCCGCAGTTCGACGCCGAAAGGTGGTTGGGCCTGGTCGCGGAATACCGGGCCGACCGAGCGATGCTCGTGCCCACCATGCTGAAGATGGTCATGGACCATCCCAAGTTTTCCGATTACGACCTGTCATCACTGAGTGTGATCACCTACGGGGCCGCACCGATGCCGCTGCCGGTGGTTCGGCAGGCTATCGAAACGTTCCCGGGCACGCGGTTCATCAATGCCTTCGGGCAGACCGAAACGGCGTCCACCATCACGATGCTGCCGCCGGACGACCATGATCTGACCGGCACGGCGGAGGAAGTGGAGACCAAGCTGCGCCGCCTGACCTCGATCGGCAAGCCCCTGGACGATGTCGAGGTGATGATTGTCACCGAAGACGGGGATCCGGTCGGCGAGGGCGAAGTCGGCGAGATAGTCGCTCGCGGCCCGCGGATGATGACCGGCTACTGGCGCCTGGACGATGCCACCAGGGACACGCTGAAAGGGCGGGTGGCTCTACACCGGGGATCTGGCCTGGCAGGATGAGGACGGCTACATCTACCTGTCCGGCCGGGCGCGGGATTTCATCAAGCGCGGCGGGGAGATGATCTCCCCGGAGGAAGTGGAACTGACCCTGGCGGAACATCCCGGGGTCGCCGAGTCGGCGGTCATTGGCGTGGAGGACCTGGAGTGGGGCGAAGAGGTCAGAGCCGTGGTCGTGGCGGCGGACCGCGGGGTCACCGAGCAGGACCTCATCGATTTCTGCCGAGACCGGTTGGCAGGGTTCAAGCGGCCGCGGTCGGTGGTGTTCGTGGACGAATTGCCGCGCAACGTGATGGGCAAAGTGCTCAAACGAGACCTGCGGGAGGAATTCGGTCACCCCGTGGTGAATTCTTGAAAGACAAAGGCAAGGCGCAGGAGGCGACGGCATGGATATAGCGGTAATGGGCGCCGGCGGCGTGGGCGGATACTTCGGCGGATTGTTGGCGCGGGCGGGCCACAACGTGACCTTCATCGCCCGAGGGCCGCACCTGGAGGCGATACAGCGCGGTGGGCTGCGCGTGGAGAGCGGAAACGACGGGGTGTTCACGGTTCCCGGGAACGCCACCGACAATCCCGCAACGTTGGGCCCGCAAGAGCTGATCCTGTTTGCGGTGAAGATGTACGACAACGATGACGCGATACATGCCATCGGCCCGCTGCTAGGGCCGGATAGCATCGTGCTGACGCTGCAGAACGGCATCGACAACGGGGATCGGTTGGTCGAAGAATACGGCGCCGAGCGGGTGATGATTGGTTCGGCTTATCTGGAAGGGCGGATCAGCGAACCGGGAGTGGTGACCCAGGGAGGGCCCGGATCGGCGTCCTTCGGGAGCGGACCACGGGGATAACCGAACGAGGGGAGCGGCTTTACCAGGTGTTCCGAGACGCGGGCTGGCGGGTGGACCTGCTGGAAAACATGACCGGGATGCTGTGGAAGAAATTTGCGTATCTGTCCGGGCTCTGCCGGGGTTTGCGCGGCGAGCGGCTGCGTTTACGGCGAGTTGAGGACCGTGCCGGAGACCAGGGCGGCCATCGAAGCAGCGATCGCCGAGGCGCTCGCAGTGGGAGAAGCAGCGGGAGCGCCCCTGGAACCCGATTCTCTTGAATGGTCGATGAACGCACTGGACAACTTCCCGGCGACAGGCATGGCGTCGTTGGCCAAGGACTTTGCCGAGGGCCGGCCCGTGGAGCTGGAAGGGTTGACCGGTACGGTGATTCGGATGGGTCGAGCACGCGGCGTTGCCACGCCGGTGAACGATGCGCTTTACGCCGTGTTGAAGCCCCGCGCCAATCGCATTGAGGCTGACCTGAATCGGGGTTGATGCCGCCCGAACGCCCGCGACGGCAAGACGTCGTTGTGGGGACTGCATTGGCTGGAAACGCCGGTGGAACAACCGGCGTTTTTGTTGGTATTGACGTACATCCGCAAGTCACGTCGATCGTGCGCTATATATTACGAAAAACGTAGTAATGTGAATAAATTCACACTGATCAATACATATTTATCGGGTTGACACCTGTAATTCGTATTGTTAGGCTTGCGCCATCTGAAGACCGACAACCGATTGGCAGCACGACTTTCGCTGCCGCAGGGGGTTTGCAATGTTGAACCGTGCTTTGAATCGTCTCCACGGTCGGATAATCATAGCGATGGCGATGACCGTCGCGCTCGCGGTGCTGGTGGAGGCTTTGCGCCGACCGAGCGTCCGAGCGAGAGCCACGAGGCCTGCCGGGACGGGCACGCGTGCCAGCCCGCGGCTGACGAGCACGTCAGTGAGACTGCGCGCAGGTCCGACCGCCATCCTCAGCTAAGGCGAGCGGGGCGCCGCAAACCTCGGACCGATATTTGGGATGTACGGGAGGGATAGTGCCGATGCACGACTACGCCTTCCCTAACCTTATATGGCACCCTCACGAATTTTCACAATCATTCAAAAATAATCCAGCGATCTATAACGGCCTCATCGAGTACAACCCGGAGACTGACGACCCTTACGATATCCGCGGTGATTTGGCGGAAAGTTGGGAACTGCAGCCCGACGGGGTGACTTATGTATTCCACCTCCACGATATTTCCGACTAACGCCACGTGGCACGTATGAGCACAGCCTGTGACTGCCGTGACGTGGTCACAGCAGATGGACCGCTTGGGAATACCGAGAGAAAGCCGGACGCGCACAAACCATGATCATCGCGCCTCTCCTACACGCGCCTGGCCAATTCTAGGGTTGATCGATCGACTGACACACCGGGTCGGATCAAGACCAACCATACCGGAGCCGCTGGACTCATCCCGATGCTGGCAGCTCTGCTTGATGCGTAGTCAAGATGATGTCCAAAGCCTGGACGAGTCCGGAGTCGACACGTCGAAGTGGAAAATGGCATGGGATCAGGACCCTGTGCGTCCACCCACCAACTGGCACGGACGTGTCCTAGAGCTTGAGAAGAAAAACGGGTGTGACAATACTGGAAAGAGGGGTTGCCCTATATTGACTGGCATCATCCACTACTACATGCGCGACAAGGGCACGCCCTAACCGCACATAGGCTCGTATCGCACGGCAGGTGTTGATGACCACTGTTCCGGTGACCAACATGAGCTAATACTGAGATATTGGAGTTGCAAACGGCAGAAAGCACGAAGACGCAGACATCCTGGACGTGTACCTCAAATCCCAACACAATGCCTCTTGGGAACGCCTCATTAATACACACCCTGAGCCCTTCAACGGACGCCCGAGTGCGGCGGGCATGCACCTCGCGGTGACCGCAGTGAGTTTCCGCACCATCTCGGTGCGGGATCGCACCACGTGGGCACCCCGTTCCCGACCCTGGCCAATGGTTTGGCCGAAAGGAGGCAAAGAAGAAAGCGCTCCAACTTCCCGGTTCCGCAGCGGTACGACGGCGAGAAAAACCCGGAAAGACCTGGTTGAAGCCAAGAGATGCTGGCCCGAAGAGGGAGGGACCCAGAAGGGTTTGAACCAAACATTCAGGCCAACGTACTGCGGTGGAATGGTGGAATACGTGGACCTGCGCCCCGCTGCTTGCCGACCAATTCCGCCGCCACTTGGGGCTGGGAAGCTACGTGCACAGCGATCGACAGCGCACCGGAATCACCCGCTACAAGGAGCAGGACTACCAGAATCGCGGCGACAGGGGCACGGCGCTGCTGGTGGGGAGCCGGACCCGATCATCGGAAGAGTTTCACGCAGGGAGGCCTCTGGATCCAGTGGCAGTTGGGACAAGCGCCGCAACAGTTCAACGGGACTGGTTCGCCGGCGCAAGCAAGACTGGACCGAACGAGAAACGCGCACGCAAAATCTTCGGAAGATGGACGATTGGAGCTTACGGCAGACCCGGGGCCGCTGCTGGTGTACTACTGGAGCTTCCACGGACAGGTCGTGAACACGCAGCAGATCAAGAACTACCATATGCCGGCAGCCTTTGGGGTAGCAGTCTCAAGCACGAGCAGCATCTGTGCGAGACCCGCGCCATCTGTGCTGATAGCCCTGCCACGCGTGACGCGTTAACGGCACGCGAAAGCGCGATACGTTGCAACAAGCCGCCTCGAGCGCGCGAGCTTTCAGGGACGGGACTGAGAGACAGACACGATGACACCTACGTCATAAAGCGATTCATGCTGTTCATACCGACGCTCCTTCTGGTTACCCTCATGGTGTTCGCCCTGATGCGGCTGGTGCCCGGGGATCCGGCAGAGTTGCTTCTGATGGGGTTCGAGGGAGACGGCCAATTCTCCGAGCAACAGTTGGCAGACTTGCGGGCCAAGCTGGGGACCGACCGGCCGCTGGCGATCCAGTATCTGGACTGGATCTGGGGCATGTTGCGCGGGGATTTCGGGGTGTCGATGTACTTCGATACGCCAATATCCGAAGACCTGGGCGCCAAGGTGCCGATCACGCTGGAGCTGGCGGGTGTTAGCGCTGTTATTAGCGTTCGTGGTGGCGATGCCGTTGGGCGTGCTGTCGGCAGTGAGGCAAGACACCATCGCCGACTACGCATCGCGGATCATCGCTATCGCCGGCGTAGCGATGCCCACTTTCTGGATCGGGATCCTGGTGGTGTATTTCCTGGTGGCCTGGTTTGACTGGCTGCCGCCCTTGGGATACGCCAACGTCTGGGACGATCCGTGGCGCAACCTGCAGCAGATGTTCTTCCCCGCGGTGGCGCTGGGTTTCTACAACATGGCGCTGATCGCACGGGTGACCCGCTCCTCCATGCTGGAAGTGTTCCGCGAAGACTACATCCGCACGGCGCGGTCCAAGGGCTTGCGGGAGGGGGCGGTTATCATCCGGCACGCGCTGAAAAACGCCTTCCTGCCGATCATCACAATTTCAGGGTGGCAAGTGGGTCGACTGATTGCGGGGACAGTGGTTATCGAAACGATCTTCCTGGTTCCCGGAATGGGCCGCCTGCTGGTGGACAGCATCCTGCACCGGGACTACACCATGATCCAGAGCATCGTGATGGTCATAGCGTTCATGGTCCTAGCGCTGAACCTGGTCGTGGACCTGCTCTACGCCTGGCTGGATCCGCGCATACGCTACGAATAGAACGACGGGCCCCAGGCAACTAGACGGCGAACCACCGCAAGGAAGAGAAACATGGCCCAGCAAGCAACCGGCGTTCTCGCCCCGACGGAACCGACCGGCGCGGGGATGCGCCCCAAGCGCACGGTCTGGGAAAACATCGTCAACTTTACGCAGCGCAAACCGCTGGGTGCGTTTGGCGCGGTGGTTGTGATCCTGCTGGCAATCATCGCCGTCCTGGCGCCGATAGTGGCGACGGACGATCCGCGAGAGACCAACGCCGCCTACCGCTTCAGCCCGCCCAATGGCGAGACGTGGTTGGGCGGCGATCAAATCGGACGGGACGTGTACAGCAGGCTGGTCTACGGGACCCGCATTTCGCTGGTGGTGGGCCTGTTGAGCGTGCTTTTCGGCGTGACCATTGGCGCGTTCATTGGCATCGTCAGCGGGTATTTCGGTGGGGTCACTGACCTGGTGGTCCAGCGGATCATGGACGCGATGATGTCATTCCCGGCGCTGATACTAGCGTTGGCGATCATGGCTATCCTGGGAGCGTCGGTGACCAACGTGATCATCGCACTCAGCGCAGTGTTCATTCCCGGGGCGGCGCGCACCATCCGGTCGCAGGCGCTGAGCATCAAAGAAGTGGACTACATTCTGGCGGCGCGGGCGGTGGGAGCCGGCGACTGGCGCATCATACTGCGCCACATGGCGCCGAACTGCGCGGCGACGTTCATCGTGCTCGCGAGCATCTCGTTGGGATGGGCCATAGTCGTGGAGGCGTCGCTGAGCTTTCTGGGCGTGGGCATCCCGCCGGACGTGCCATCGTGGGGCGGGATGCTCAACGGCGTGGCGCAGAACTCCCTGGACGTTGCGCCGTGGCTGGGCGTGTTCCCCGGGTTGGCCATCGCCATAACCGTGTTTGCGGTGAACCTGCTCGGCGACGCATTGAGGGACGTGTTGGATCCGAGGATGCGGGGCGCGAACTAGTTCGCGTAACGGTTTTTCCCGGCGCAGCAGGGGCGACTGATCAGTCGCCCCTCCGTTCCACTGGATTGAGTTGGCGGACGCCGTTAACTCTCCGGGTAGGTGAGCTTCATCAGGACGTGGCGGCGGTTCTTGGTGTGTGGGCGCACTTGGCCTGGCCAGCGGCCGGAATCGACGGCTTCGGCCCACTCCTTGCTGGTCAGCACGTCCGGACTCTCGAGCTGGTAGACGGCGTGGTGCTTGGGCGTGCCGGGGATCTCGATCTCCTGAACCTGCCCACCCATGGCCATGAGGAGCCGGTGGGTCTCGTAGCGGGTTACGCCCAGGACGCCAGGCGTCTCGTTGAGCAGTGGGCAGTGCTCGGTGTTGTAGACGTCGTTGAAAAGGGCTTCGCGGTCGGGGTCGATGTCCATGCTAGCGATGAACAGGTACTTGGATTGCAGGTCGGCCATGGTGGCACCTCCGGCGAGTTCAGTGGGATTGGTGCAGCAACTGCGCGGCAACGGCCCAGTCGGACCGCGCTGCGGCCAAGTCGCCCAGGCTCGAATGAGCCTTGCCGCGGGCGACGTAAGCCTCGGTGTAGCGGTCGTTGAGGGCAATGGCGGCGTTGAAGTCGGCAATGGCGAGAACGTTCTGCCCGGAGTCGCGCCGGGCCAGGCCGCGCCAGTAGTGAGCGGATGGATCATCCGGTTGGCGGTCCAACGCTTGGGTCAAGTCGGCGGCGGCGGCGTCGAAGCGGCCGAGCTTGTAGCGGGCCGTGCCGCGGATGCTCCACGCGCGGGCAAGAGTGCCGTCGAGTTCCAGCGCCCGCGAGCAGCCCGAATCGGCGCGGGAGTAGTCGGACAGGTCCAAGTGGATCGCGGCCCGCTCCAGACAGGCATCCGCGATGCTGGGGTCGCGTTCGATGGCGGCATCAAACTGGTCCAGAGCTGCCTCGGTTCTGCCCAGCATGGACAGGGACTGACCCCGAAGGAAATGGATGACGGGGTCACCGGGTGCGATCAGGAAGGCCAGGTCGAGGTCGGCAAGGGCTGCTTGGTGATTGCCGTTGGCGACATGCGCCTTGGCGCTCCGGACGTGTTCCGCCACGGCGGGAATGGGGTTGCGGTCGGTTCGCGGCATGGGTGATGGGTACGGATAACGGAAGGGGCGACCCGCGAAGGCCGCCCCCGTCTGGCGTGAGGTTGGATCAGAATGCCCGGCGGTGGGAGTAGTTGATCTCCTCGTTGGTGATGAATTCGAGAAGCACCGCGTTGCCGTTTTCATTCTGCTGGCGGGCGCGCTGGAACGCCGGGATGATCTCGTTGGGGTCAGTGATGCGTTCGGAGTAGCCGCCCATGGCGCGGCCCAGGTCGGCGTAGTTGCCGCCAAGGTCTCGGGTGCTATAGAGCTCGTGGGAACGCTGCATGGCGTTGGTTTCGACGGCCATGGTGGAGTTGTTCAGCACCACGGTGGTGATGGGAACACCGCTGCGGACGGCGGTCTCGAAGTCCAGACCGACCATGCCGAAAGCGGCGTCGCCCATGAAGTTGACGCACATCTTGCCCGGGTCGGCGAGTTTGGCGCCGATGACCAGGCCCAGACCGGTGCCGAGGCCGTGTGACTTGCCCCAACCCAGGTAGGTGCGCGGGCCGCCGGAGCGGTAGAACGGGGTGATCTGGTCGCGAGGGCTGCCCGAGTCGTGGGTGATGATGGCCTCGCTCGAAGGGACAGCCTTCTGGAAATCGGTGATGATCCGATAGGGATTTACCAGCGGGCCGGCATCGGTGGTCTTATGCTCCCACTCGGCGAGCCACGCATCGCGAACGGAGGCGATCTCGCCGGTAACCTCGGCGTTGTTGCGGCGGCTGTCGCCGACGATTTCGCGGCAGGCCTCAATCATCTGGCGCAGGGCCAGCTTGGCATCGCCGATGAGGGGGAACTGGACGTCGTAGTCCTTGTTGAGGTCGCGGGGGTCGTTGGTGTTTTGGATCAGGGTGCGACCAGCGGGCAGGTTCATGGACATGCCGTGCCTGGTGAAGCTGGAACCGACGCCGAATATGACATCGGCGCGACGCACAAAGTGGTACACGGTGCCGGACATAACGCCGGAGCCGCTGCCCAGGGCGAGGGGATGCAGCTCCGGGAACCCGCTCTTACCGAGCAGGGTGGTCATCACCGGAACGGACAGGAGTTCGGCCAGTTCGACCAGCTCGTCGGTGGCTTCGGCGTACATGACGCCCTGGCCGGCGTGGATCACCGGATAGGTGGCGGAGCACAGCGCGCGGGCGGCGGCCTCAATGTCGTCGGGATCGGCCTGCGAGGCGGAACGGCGGACGTTGCCACCCCAGTAGAAGGCTTCCTCGGAAACTTCCTCCAGCGCCACATCGGCCGGTATTTCCACCATCGAGGGGCCCGGTCGGCCGGTGTACAGGGCGTTGACGGCGCGGCGCATCACCTGGCTGGTGCTGCCGGAAAGGTTCAGCCTTTCCAGGTGCTTGGTGACGCTGGCGAAACTCTCGATGGAGTCGAACATGGGGAAGACGCCCTGGCGTTCGCGTGGGTGTCCCAGGGGAAGCAGCAAGATGGGAACCGAGTCGGAAAATGATGTGGCGACGCCGGAGTAGGCGTTCTCCGCTCCCGGGCCGTACTGCATGGCGAAGACGCCGGGTGGCCGGCCGTTGGTGATGCGGCTGTAACCGTCGGCGATGCCGACGCCGACGCGCTCCTGGCGGCAGATGATGGGGCGGATGCCGGCGGCAGCGCAGGCTTCGATGACCGGCGTGGTGGGGAAGCAGGACAGGTATTTCACGCCCTCCCGCTTGAGAATTTCGGCGATGGCATCAATTGTTTGCACGGTGGTACCTCGTTAGTCGGTGGCTGGCGGCTGAACGTGGCCGCGGTTGGGAGGGAGTTGCGCAGAGTATAACATCGGGGTCTCGCGCACTGATCGAGTGGAGAACAATAGCCGCGCGCCGTGGACCCTCAGGCAGGGAGGCGGCGGCCAGGACCGTCCCATAGTGGTGGTCGGAAATTCACGACGCGGCAGTCACGATGCAATACGGCGGTTTTCGGCAGGGGTCGGCGCCGGTCGACGGGATTGCCACGCTTCGCTCGCAATGACATTTGAAAATCTCGTGATGACGATGGGTGTCAACGGATGGGGCAGCAAGGGCAGCGGATGGGGTGGTCCTCGGTGCCGCTGGGGACGTGGAGGCCGAGGGCGCGACGGTACTGGCCCATGGTGGTCATGGGTGGGGGCTGAGGCTCGCGCCGGGAGGGGAGCTTGCCGGCTGCCCGGAGGGCTCGGAAGTCCGCGAGGCTCAGCGGGTTGGGGTCTTTGGCGATGGCCAGCGCCACGGCCTGATGTAGGCGCTGGACGCGACGACGGGCGCGGCGCAACAGGGCGCGGATGGCGGTGTCATCGCCGTTGGCTTCGGCCTCGGCAAGCGTCGCGGGCAGGCGGTAAACCTCCCGGAAGGTGCGCAGGTGTCGATAGCCGATCTGGCAGCCGCGCACGAAGCCGCCCAGCACCGTGGTCATACGGCGCCAGCTGTAGCTATCCTGGTGGGTGTGGACGGCGGCGGCGGTGGCGACATGGCTGGCCGCGCGGTGAATGGCGCGGGCGGCACGGTGGTAGTCGCCGGCCCGGACGTCACCGGTGATGTAGCCGAGGTAGAGTTGACTGCGGTCCAGATGGTGGGCTGCGTTCAAGGGCGCCGGCTCCTATGGGAGGTTGTTTGCGGGTTGTTGGGTTGGTGATCGGTGGTTGTTGCCTCACTACTGGTTGGTTCGGTTGTTGGATGGTTCAGCGTTGCCAGAGGGTTCAGGGTCGGTGTCAGCCCCGCGGCCGGGGATTACGCAAGGATTTTTAACCACTGGAACCGTGGACGACCCGAGGGTCGTGCAGCACGCAGCGAGTGGATTATCGCTGTGTCGCCGAGATGACCACGCCGCTGAGAAACGGGCGGGCGATGGTCGTCGGGACAGGGTTTGCGATTTGGGTTCTGACGGGTTGGCCGCGAACGACCCTTCGGACCTCTGGCGGTTGCTGATATTTCACGTGATGTGGATAGTATAGGAACGTTTGTTCGCTGCTGTCAAGAGGGGGTGTATCGCTCGCGCGTTGCCGGGCGGGCCTTGCTACGGCGACGGGATTGCCGCGCTGCGCTCGCAGTATCTGTGTTGTGTGTCAAGCGGGGTTCAGGTTGGTTGTTGGAATTGTGGGGGTCCACGGGGTGCCGCGGCGGGCCACGGCGTTCAGTAGCCACAGCAGCTTCCGCATCACCGCCACCAGCGCCACTTTGCCCGGCTTGCCCCGCTGACGCAGCCGACGGTAGAAGTCTCCCAACTCGTCGTGGTTGCGCGCTGCCACCATGCTGGCCACGTACCGCACCCGACGCACCGGCCGACGTCCGCCACGGGTGGACCGGTATCCCCGCTGCTGACCGCTGTCCCGTGACCACGGCGCGACGCCGCACAGCGCGGCCAGGACATTGCTCTCGCACTGGCCCAACTCCGGCAACCAGGCCACCACCGCCGCTGCGGTCTGGATACCCACTCCCGGCACGCTGCGATACCACTCAACCTGGCGCTGAAACTCCGCGTTCTGCTTCAGCAGTTCCTGGCATTGCTCATCCAGCAGCCCGATCTCCTCATCCAGCCAGGCGATGTGCCGGCGTATGGAGTCCTGGCTTGCCGGGTTGTGTACCCGGGCCAGCCGGTTCTTCTCCTGGGTCCGTTGACCCACCAACTGCTCCCGGCGGCGCAGCAGGTCCTGCAACCGGATGCGATCCGCGTCCTGGGCCAACGTCGCTGGCGGTTGGAATGCCTCCCCATACCGGGACAGCACCACGGCGTCCAACCCGTCGGTCTTCGCCGCGTAGCCACCGGCCCGCGCATCGGCCCGCACCCGGTTGGGATGGGCGACAGGCACCGCCACTCCACCCTCGCGCAACCCTGCCACCACCAGGCGTTCGTAACCGCCCGTCGCTTCACAAACCGCCAGCACCTCGCCTCGGGGCTGCAACCAGTCCAGCAACTCCCCAACCCCGCCCGCGGTGTTGGCAAATCGTCGCGCCCGTTCCCCGTCCACCGACACGTCCAGTTCCCCTTTGCCCACGTCTATCCCGGCCATTGCTCGGCTCATCTTTCCGTCGCCTCCGTTGGTGCTGGTATGATAATGGCGGCGCTGGGACCCTCCACACTTGCATTGCGGGGCGACACACCCGGGTATCCGTTCGGAGCAGACCAGCGCCTTCCGGGAGGGGTGTCCTACTGCGAGACGGTGCGGTCCAGGCCGTAGACCCGGCTCACCCAATGACAGGCGACGCGCCCCTCCCATTACCCCACAAATTGGCCTATTCGCGGGGTGATTGCAACATACAAATGACAGTGGGGTCGCTCGCAAGGACAGTTTGAATTCCGGTGGGCACGCGGACGGCGGCTGAATCGGCGATTGTGCGCCGTTGTGGATGGGTCTAGAATGGGTTCCCGAAACCAAACTGGAGTGGGGAAATTGAGCAGTGGAGCGCTGTCCGGCGTCAAAGTGATTGACCTGACCCACCACATCGCCGGCCCGTACGCAACCAAGCTGCTGGCCGATTTCGGGGCCGACGTCCTGAAGATCGAGCGGCCCGGCGGGGACCCGGCGCGGCGTCTGCCACCGTTCTACCACGACGAACCGGGCGTCGAGAAAGGTCTGCCGTTTCTCTATCTGAACACCAACAAGCGCAGCATCACTCTCAACCTGAAGTCGGAGACCGGGCGTGCCATCCTGATGGACCTGCTGGCCGATGCGGACGCGCTGGTGGAGAACTTCGCGCCCCGGGTGATGCCGGCGCTGGGGCTGGATGCCGATACCCTGTGGAAGCACAACCCGAAAGCTGGTGGCCGCGTCGGTGTCCAATTTCGGGCAGACCGGCCCGTGGCGGGACTTTCGCGCGACCGAGATTGTGGAATACGCGCTGGGTGGGCTCATGTACATCTTCGGCGCGTACGACCGGGAGCCGCTGAAACACGCGCTGCACCAGGCGCAGTTCAAGGCCGGCACCAACCTGGCGTCCGCTGCGCTGATGGCGTTGTACCACCAACGGCTGACCGGCGAGGGCCAGCGGGTGGACGTTTCGATCCAGGAGAGCATCGCGTCGGCGCTGCGGGACGTGACCAACAACTACACGTACACCGGAGCCGTGCGCCGGCGGCAACCGAACCACACGGGCGACCTGACCCGCCTGCGCGCAGTGTCCGACGGTTACGTGCTGCCCAATCCCGGCATGGGTGCGACGCTGGACTGGAAGGTGATGGTCGATTTCCTGGAAGCGTCGGAGCTGGACGACTCGCGGTTCGACAACGCGTCGGCGCGGCTGGAAAACGCGGAGGCGCTGGGCGGAATCCTGGACCAGATATTTGCCACCAAGCGCAAGCAGGACATCTTCTACGCGGCGCACCAGAAGCGATTCATTTACGGCGTGATCGATTCCCCGGCAGAAACGGTGGACAATCCCCAGATACAGGCCAGGGGATACTACGTGCCGGTAGAACATCCGGAACTGGGCGAAATCACGTTCCCGGGGGCGCCATTCCTGATGTCAGGCTCGCCGTGGGTGGTCAATGACGCGGCGCCCCAATTGGGTGAGCATACCGGCAGTGTGCTGGGCGACATGGGGTACGGACCGCAGGAATTGGCCTGGCTGCGGGCCTCGGAGGTGATCTGAGATGGCCGGTCCTTTGGAAGGCGTCCGCATCGTGGAGATGGGACAACTCATTGCGATACCGTCCGCGATGAAGTGGCTGGGCGACATGGGCGCGCAGGTGATACGGCTGGAGTCGGTGCAGCGACTGGAAAGCTACCGCACGGACTCGCTGTACCACAACGACGTGGAGGGTGAGTTCTGGAACCGGGGGGCGAACTTCTACGAGCAGAACCGGAACAAACTGGGCTTGACCCTGGACTTGAGCCGGGACGAAGGCCGGGGAGTGCTGCGCGACCTGATAGCCGTCGCCGACGTGTTCGCCGAAAACTTCACGCCGAGGGTGATTCGCAACTTCGGCCTGGAGTACGAAGACCTGCGCAAAATCCGGCCCGACATAATCATGGTGTCCTCTACCGGGTATGGGTTTGAAGGGCCCTGGGCAAACTTCGGCGCCACCGGGCCGGCCACAGAGGGTGCGGCGGGCCTGGCTTACGTCACCGGATACCGCGACGGTGGGCCGGTGATGTCCGAGATACCGTTCACGGACTACACGGCCGGGGAGCATACGGTCGCAGCCGTGATGCTGGCGCTGATGCACCGGCTGAACACGGGCCAAGGACAGTTCATTGACGTGTCTCAGACCCAGACGTGCTCCGCGACGGTCCCGGAGGCGCTTTTGGACTGGACGGTGAACGGCCGAGTCGAGGAACGGATCGGGAACGAAGACCCGGCGATGTCTCCGCACGGCTGTTACCCGTGCGCCGGCGATGACCGGTGGATCGCCATTGCCGTGGACAGCGACGAGGCCTGGCGAGGTTTGTGCCGCGTCATGGGCCGGGCCGACTGGGCGGCGGACGACCGGTACGCGGACGTGCTGGGGCGAATCCAGCATCGCGCGGAACTGGACAAGATGCTGGGGTTCGAGACCCGGAGCCACGATAACCACGAGCTGATGGCTCGTTTGCAGGCCGAAGGTGTTGCCGCCGGCGCGGTGGCGGACAGCGAAGACCTGCTGTTCAACGTACACCTGAAGGAGCGCCGGTTCTACGAGGTCGTGGAGCACCACGAGGCGACGGGTATGCCTCCGCTGCCCTACGCCGGCCGGCCCTGGAAACTCTCGGGCACGCCGGCGGTTGCGCCGCAGCCGGCTCCGATCATGGGCCAGCACAACCGGGACATATTGGCCGGCCTGTTAGGCAGGACCGACGACGAGGTGGCCGCTTTGGAAGAGGAGCGGATCATCGGATACACGCCGCTGTCGCCGCGTGGTGTGCGCCGGCCGTCGTTGGACGAGCAGGTTCGGCAGGGGCGGATGCAGCGCTACGACACGGGTTACGCGGAACGAGTGCGGGAGTGGTTCGGGATTTAGGGGAGCAGACAAGGGGTGTCTCGGAAACGAACAGAAAGTTAAGCGGCCTCGCCTGTGGCCAAGCGGTGGTGATTGCGTTTGCAATTCTTATCATCATCGGTGTGGCAACTTGCACTTCCAACGTGCTCTGACGAAACGAGAAGCGCGTACAGTTCAAATCACTATTTCGGTTCACTATACGGGGAAAGTGAATGTCCCAGTTGGATATACTGAATCGCAAGGAGCGACACCATGACCACTCGGACAACCGAAACCATAGTGGATTACCTGTCGCCCGTGTCGGTGGCGAACCGGGGGTTGGACCTGGCCAGCGCGCTTTACGCCGCGGAACCGGACCGAGCAGCGGAAATCGTGAAATCAACGATAGAGTGGTACGCCGACACCACACTGCACGCCCGGGGCAACCCACGGGCCGCCATCGTCAAGCTGGCCGCGGAGCGAGAGGATGATCTGCTGCTTGACGGATACGAAGGCGCTACCGACCTGGGCGCCGGTTGGTCAACGCTGTGGCTGCCGGAGGATGCAGAGGATTCTTGGTATTGTCATATACACAGCGCGCGCGGGTTAGTAAAAGAAATTGCAGCGATTTGACGAACTTGCCGCCGCTCACTTCACTGGCATTGCCGTGACCTGCCTGAATATAGCGCGGGATGTTGAAAACAGCCCTGGGTATCATCCCGAATATAAACGCTCCGCCGTAGGCGGCTTGGTGTGGGATGTCGTGGTCGCCATTCTAGCCGCGATTGAAATCGTCGCCCGGGGCAACAGCGCTTTCGTGACTGGCCGAGCGAGCGTGCTTAGATCAATCATTCGACGGCTGGAGCGAGAGCATCCGGAGTTGCGAATCACGAGACTGATGCGACACGCTTACGCCATGCACTCTTTGGAACACGCTGGGCAACTGAGGCGCGGCTCTTATGCGGGAAGCTGCCGAGGAGCGGGACGCCTGCTGATGACGCTGAATTCTTTGCTGCCGCCGGAGTTGCGGATTGAACCGCAGCGCTTTACCTGGCTGACGAAGTTAGAAGTTCACTAAATTACGCCGGGGCGAATGATCATTCGCCCCGGCGTAATTCGGAGTGTTGCTCGTGGTCAGCCTTGGCGGGATTCGTAAGCGGAGATGGCATCCTCGTGCTGCAAGCTCAACCCGATGTCGTCGAGGCCGTTCAGCAGGCAGTAGCGGCGAAACTCGTCGACCTCAAAGTCCAGGACGATCTCCTCGTCAGCGTCGCGGACCTGCTGCGCCTCCAGGTCAACCATGATCTGGAAGCCGGGGTTGTCCTTAGCCTTGTCCATGATGCGACGGACGTCGGTTTCGGGCAGGGTAAGGGGTAGCAGTCCGTTCTTAAAGCAGTTGTTGAAGAAGATGTCGGCGAAACTCGGCGCGATGACGCACCGGATGCCGAAGTCGTCCAGGGCCCAGGGGGCGTGCTCGCGGGACGAGCCGCAGCCGAAATTGGGCCCGGACACCAGGATCCGGGAACTGCGATAGGCATCCTGGTTGAGGATGAAATCGGGGTTCTCCGAACCGTCCTCGTTGTACCGATAGCGGTCGAACAGGTGCGGGCCGAAGCCGGTGCGTTCGATGCTCTTGAGGTATATGGCGGGGATGATCATGTCGGTATCGACGTTGACGGCATCGAGGGGCGCCACGACGCCTTCCAGTTGGACAAAGGGTTCCATTGGTAATTACCTCTTGGTAGTGGCGGGCGAATTTCCGGCGGTCATTGAAGCTGACGAGTCCGCCTAAAAGTCGCGCACGTCGACGAAATGACCGGCGATGGCGGCGGCGGCGGCCATCTCGGGACTGACCAGGTGGGTGCGACCGCCTTTGCCCTGGCGTCCTTCAAAGTTGCGGTTGGATGTGGAGGCGCAGCGCTGGCCGGGGTCCAGGATGTCGGGGTTCATGCCCAGGCACATGGAGCAACCGGCGATGCGCCAGTCGAAACCGGCGTCCTTGAAAATCTGGTCGAGCCCCTCGGCTTCGGCCTCCGCCTTGATGCGGGCGGAGCCGGGCACGACCATGGCGTAAACTTCGGAATTGACCTGGCGGCCACGGATGACGTTGGCGGCGGCGCGGAGGTCGTCGATGCGGGCGTTGGTGCAGGCGCCGAGGAACACGCGGTCGATCTTGATGTCCTCGATGGCCTGGTTGGGCTCCAGGCCCATGTACTCCAGGGCACGCTCGGCGGCTTCGCGCTCGGCGGTGGTTGCGAATGACGCGGGGTCCGGCACGCGGTCAGTGATCTGCGCCACCATGTCGGGTTTGGTTCCCCAGGTCACGAAGGGGGCCAGGTTGCCGGCGTTGATGACGACGGTGCGGTCGTAGGTTGCGCCGGCGTCGGTGGCCAGGCCGCGCCACTCGGCGATCTTCGCCTCCAGTTCCGCGCCCTTGGGGGCATAGGGTCGGTTGCGGACGTACTCAGAAGGTGGTGTCGTCGGGGGCGATCATGCCGGCGCGGGCGCCGGCCTCGATGCTCATGTTGCACACGGTCATGCGGCCGTCCATCGACAGGCCGCGGATGGCCTCGCCGGTGTACTCGATGACGTGGCCGGTTCCGCCGTTGACGCCGATCTGGCCGATGATGCCCAGGATCACGTCCTTGGCGGACACGCCGTTGGGCAGCTCGCCATCAACGCGCACCTCCATGGTGCGAGGCTTGAACTGGCGCAGGGTCTGGGTGGCGAGGACGTGCTCGACCTCGGAAGTGCCGATGCCGACGGCGAAGCAGCCCAGCGCGCCGTGGGTCGAGGTGTGGCTGTCGCCACAAACGACGGTCTTGCCGGGGAGTGTGTAGCCGAGGTCGGGTCCGATGATGTGGACGATGCCCTGGTTCTCGCTGAAGCGGTCGTAATAAAAGGGCAGTCCGAACTCGGCGGCGTTGCGGTCCAAGGCGTCCAACTGCGCCTTGGAAATCTGGTCTTCGATGGGACGGGTGAGTTCCCATGTTGGGGTGTTGTGGTCGGCGGTGGCCACGGTGAGGTCCGGGCGGCGCACCTGGCGGCCGGCCATGCGCAGACCGTCGAATGCCTGCGGCGAAGTGACTTCATGCACAAGGTGCAGGTCGACGTAGATGAGTGAGGGCTGGCCCGGCTCTTCGTGAACCACGTGGGCGTCCCAGATTTTTTCGAACATTGTGCGGGCGGCCAATTCAGTTCCTCCTCGATTCGGCGCAGCTTGAGAGCGGGCCGATAGTGGTCACGATACAACTTGGGATTATAGCATCGGGAACCGGTCGGCCGGCTCAGCAGGGCAATCGCGTCTTATCCGAGGAGGACTTGGCGCAGGTAGTCCTCGTCCCATCCGGCGTTGAGCCGCTTGCCCTGAATGCCTACTTTCAAGGTGCTTTCGTTTTTCAACCGGTTGTGCCCAATCTGCCGCAGCGTGGCCAGGTTCTGCGGTCCATGGTCCTTGCGCACTCGGCACTGGTCTTCCCGAAAGGTCACGTCCAAGGTCCAGTGCAGCGAGTTTTCGATGCTCCAGTGGCTTCTGATGGCAGCCAGGAGTTGTTCTGCTGGGGCTGGCAGGCTGCTGATGTAGTAGCGGGGCTGACTTATGCCACCCGCTCCAGTTTGACGATGGCCCACCACCCTGACGGCCGCCTTCAGTTGGGACCATTGCCCCTGGGGGTCCAGATAATCCAGGCAGTCCGTCGCCGTGATGGTCCAGCATTCCCGCCGTTCCACCCGTCCGTGTCCCTTGTCCACGGTCCGTGCATAATCGTAAGGCACCCCGTCAAAACCCAAGGCCTCAGCTCCCTGGAACAGGTCTCGGATACCCTCATGCAACCGGCCCTGGTTCTCCTTCACCGCCAGCACGTAGTCGGCCCCGCCCGCGGTGATCTGCTGGGCGATCTCCCGCTGGCAGCCCATGGCATCGATAGTTACGATGCAGCCATTCAAGTCCAGCATTTCCAGCAGTTGAGGAATGGCGGTGATCTCATTGGACTTCTCCTCAGTCTTGACCTGGCCCAGGGTCAGGTTGTTCTGCGTGGCCCAGGCGCTGACCAGGTGTATGGCTCCCTTGTTCCCCGCCGGATCATAGGACCGTCGAGCCGTCTTGCCATCAATGGCCACCACCTCACCCGGCAGCAACTCGGCGATGGCCTGGGTCCAGGATACGAAGCTATTCTGCAACTGCACTGGGTCCAGGCGGGCGAACACATCGCCAAAGGTGTCGTGGGATGGGATACCGTGGGGCAATTCCAGGAAGGTCTGAAACCAGGCCAGCTTGCTCTTGCCGAAGAGTTCTATGTGGACCCAGGAATCGGCGCCGCAGATGGTGGCACAAATGGCAATGGCAATGATGTCCACCAGCTTATGGCGTCGGGTGCGTTCCACCCGTGGGTCGTCCAGGTCAGCGAAATGATCGAGAATAGTTGTTTTGGGTGGTTCTGCCATGCCCCACTGCCTCCATATGGATCGACGGATCACGGCACGTTAGCACATTTCTAAAAATACTATTAA
>CASHTH010004020.1:0-27082 GCA_030341885.1 Geodia barretti | reverse complement strand
CTACATCCCATCACTGGAGGAACGTAGTGTGTTCGAATACTCCCGCATGGCCTTTGACGTAAGATATTTCGGAGATGTGCTACGAGCACTCGATGTCGTATTCGGGTACATCCGCAATTTTGTCTCTGGTATGTCATTTGAAAGTCGACTGCTGGCTGTTGAAAATAAGCTGGATACTCTGAGTGCCTACGTCACTACACAATATTCGACGGTCACTACACAATTTTCGACCGTCATAGCAATGCTCGAACAGCAGGCTGCGCAGAACCAGCACGCACCTGACAGCTCCTCGGACGATGACGACCTGTGAACTTATCTCATCTCTGAATTTGCACTAGTACATATGCATACACTGTATAATAAACCGAGGGCTAAATGGCCATTTTTTCACTGAGCTATCCCAGAAAGGTCACTCTATGGCAACCAACGTAACACAAATGAAATATGTGGCAGGTTGTTGATAATGCTTCTCCCCCTGTAACAACAGCCCGCTCAGCTGCCACCTACAGAAACTTCTAGCAGCTCACAGACACACAAATGGAATGACCTTTGAACTGCTTGTGTGCATGTGAGCCCTAGTCTCGTGCCCAGACCCTCACATGCTAGAGGGTCTGGTACGTACATTTTCTTGGTTGTGCTGAGTCACCATGTTCGGAAAACGGGTAAGCCAATCAGATTGCTAAATAATGAAGGTAGCGGTCTCTCTCGCCACACATGCGGGTGTATGCAAAAATAATTATACCACATGATTATGTACTGCATACTCTTTCAGTTCGGAGTGTATATATGGGGTGGGACAGAGGCAGGACTTCCCTCCAAAGAAGATGGGGAGGGATGGAGCTGAAGGGAGAGAAATCTCTGGTCTGCAACTGCAACGAAGGCTTGTAGGCTCCATGTCCACCTCGTCTCTCCGGTCTCCCGCGGCGCATCAGCTCCTGGACACGGCCACCTCTGCTCCGTCCTCCAAGTCCTTGCGGCCGCGCCTGGTCTTCTGCTCCACCGCACCCGAACTAGAAAACTCGAGGAGGAAGGAGGAAAAGGAAGACGAAGGGGAGGAACAGGATTCCACTCAGACGACTGAGAGCTTGAGGTCAGGGGCATCGGACACTCCGTGGTATGGCTGAGTCCCTTCCCCGTACAGGGTTGCAGCTGAACTATAGGCGCTCTGTTGTTGTGATGCTGTGTTGCGAGTGGTCTTATCCAACACAGGGTGAAGCGAGCATGGTGGAAGCGGTGGAGAAGAAATGCTGCCTTGGAAAATAATTATCTGGTGAATGTGGGGAGGGGGTCAGGGTGAGGTGAAGCTGCTTTTTTCCCCCTGTTTGATGGTCACAGAATCATGAGCAAGGGCTCACATGTCTCGTTCCAAGTCCCTCATGTGCACCGAAAAGAGGGTATGGTTTGTAATGTCCGATTTCTTGGTTGTGCTTTGCAACATGGCATGATCATGATAATGCTGTGTATACTGGCATATGGACCCACATCAGTCACATGATGGCTTCCTGCCCCCTCCCCCCTCCCCCTTCCCTCTCCATACACCTAAACTTGTTGATTTTGTTTGTTTATGAGTTTAGGTGTGTATAGGCACAACATGGTTGTCACATGTTCAGGCCATCACCTAGTGTCCTCACACCTCCTTGTACCATGAGAAGTTTAACACCACCACGAGAGAGGAGATAGAGAGGGAGGGAGGGAGGGAGACAACCTTCACCATAGCAACAATGTGTGACTGACTACATCATTTCCATAGTAACCACCCAGCTCATATTGCGGGAGAACCTAATTGGTTCCTTATCCAGGCGCCTCCTCCCTTTCAGACTCTGCTTTGTAAAAGCATGCACAAACTGGATTGTTGGTACAGTGCAAAGTACTCTCCTTCTGCAGGCTTATGACCCTGCATAAGACTGCAGTATGAGTATTTTGGGTAGTATAACACCTCAGCTGAGTGAAGAGAATACGGGGAAGTACTAGTGTCATTCATCACTTGTGGCTGAGCCAAGGTTTCATCAGTAGGACTTCCATCCTGCCATGCCCCCTCTCCAGATCTCTCATCATCACAAGTCTTTCTTACGCGCAGCACCAGAGAATTTTTAACTCTAAAAGCATGACGGTATGAGTATAAATGTATGCCTATGATGTAATACTGTTATTTGAAAAGCCCAGCAGTTAATCACACCTAAAAAGGAAGGGAGATTGGGTAGGGAATGGACCTAGTGATATCATGTGCACATTGTGAGGTGTCTGACAATCCGTGTAATTGTTATCACCCTGCATGCCTTTATGACTGTTGTCACTCTCCTTCATACATTTATGTAGTGGAGGTTCGCTTGGTGTACTTTATATGTTGCCAGTGATTGTGTTCCACCTACATACACTTCAGATTTGGATATACATGTTACCCCAGCAGGATTGGCACCCACTTGGGCTGAAGTCACTCCTAATCAACACCCACTTTGCTTTCCTTATAGGGAATTCAGGCATACTGCTCACCTCACTTTTGTTTGTAACCTCACATGTGGCTTGCACTCCAAAACACCAATGAAATGCAGGGACTTTAAAGTACAGGACAGGTATGCAAGCAGAGCCTTGGGATACAACATACATTGCCTCTCTCTCCTACTCCATCTGGCTAGTGCCAGGCTGTCTCAGGAGAAAGCCTGTTGTCTTCAGTGGTCCATGCACAATTCTCACCCTCCACCCAATTGAGTAGGATCTGGAGGGACAGTGCAGTGGCTAAATGGCTAGCCTTCCATAGACATATACTCTCTGACTGGCTAAAATTTGGCTCCACTGGGCATACTCCTGAAGACTGTGTATCAACTTGACATGCAGTCTGTGTTGTTGCCACTGAGTCAGTGGCTGTGAAAATTGCCAGTATTTCACTACAGCTGTGTACATGTGCATGTAAGCTACATACTATGTAGTTACATTGTGCTAGGGCAAGTTACCATACACCTAAAAGCAGCTTCTAGTAGGTGCTTGGATAGGGCCCCCTAGCTGTATTATACATGCCTAGTATATATGAAGTTACAAAAACCAGCCCTTCCCTGCATCAAGTCAAATTGAAAAGGGGGGTCAAGGCTAGTAAGACAAGCAGGACTCTGGAAAACACTCCAGAAAAAAGTGGTATGCCTAGCTGGCATAATACCCACTTCCTTCCACAATGTCCCCCAGTATCTTCTGCTCTGTAAACTGACTGTCTAGACAAATTAGCATTGCTGGAAACAGATGAAGGTGCTTCAGCAAACCAAACAAAACAGCACAGGTATGAACATTAATTTATAAACTTTGCCTTCTGTTAGCAGAAAGTTGCGAACACAAATGATAGCAACTTCCTCCCGAATGACACCGAACCGGCAAATTAATCTTTTATCTGCTATGCTGGTAGTAGCACGGAGAAACTTCCAGCAAACAATTGGAGACAGAGTCACACACTGTGCTGACCTGCCAGTGGTACCAGCTAGGTGAGTGTATTCACATACACCTCTTGCACTCCCAGTGGACCTCGGATTCTCCAAACACCTCGCTGGGAATGTCCATGCAGTGGCGGTGATACCAGATGTGGCAGGAGTCACACTATGGCCATCTCATCACCTTCCTCTTTGACAGCTTTTTTTACCAAGGAAAAAAGGAGCTGCCGTTGGTGGGATTCGAACTGACGACATTCTGCCTGCAGTCTAGGAGAGCGCTCTACCAACTGAGCCATTATTGTGTGTGTGTGTGTGTGTTGTGTGATTTGTGAAGAAAGAGAAAAGGAGAAGGGTTAAGGAGAAAGGGGGGAGAAGCAGGGCTGGGAGGGCCTTTTGTCCGCATCGCCCGGGCAGCAGTCCAACATTCATGCGGTCTTAGCCTAGGGACAGAAAGTAAAATAGAGAAAATGAGATAGGAAGAATAACACAGAAACATGGTGAGTATAGAATGTTGGTGATAGTTGGAGAGCACAGGAAGTTGGACACAGACGATAATTGGAATACAGTCTGACCTATTTCTATGGAGGCAATTTCAATGGGGCACCACATTTGAAAGTTTTGCTTACTGAAAAGGTTATGAGCATGCTCAAACCACATCAAGGACCCTACAGCTCTGCTTTTACTGCAGTAGTGAACACAGTGCAAGGAGTATATAAGCCGCTTCATTGTGTGAATCTGTCACTGACACTCGTATACCAGTGGCATTTGTGAAGGGGTGAAATGTAAGTATCGTAGAGGTGAGTAGCAATGTCTACTCCCTCTACACATTTATACATACTGACAATGTTCGGGGCATGCAACAGTTTGTTACACAGGCATCACCCTGTAATGTGTGTCTCCACAGACTGTTACGAAGTGGCTTCCTCCAGACACTAGACAAATCAGCATGACAGGAAAGGGTAATTAACCCTCGGCGCGCATGCGCAGCGAGGGTTACGGTAGTTGTCCTGTAAGTGTGTCTGTTTGTCTGTCTGTTACCACGTTTTCTGCCACCGCGCGCACGAAATCAGGTAAATAGCGATATGATCGGGTTCAGTGCTACACTGGGTTGATTTTAAAAAAGGCGATTTTCGTAAAACTACTGTGTTTTAAAGTCATGGCGTGAAAACCAAGTGAACAAGCCAATATGTAAATTAGCACAGGCCGCGTCCGTTCGCTCTGTGTGTCTTGAAGGCACAACAAGTCACAACGAAGGGCATGTATCAACTCCCGCATGCTATTTACTACTGTAGCTAGCCCGTGCCAGACTCTCCGCGAGCTACTAGCGGGATACCACGAGTAAAGGCATAAAAAGCCCAACCCATCAATTAGTGGTACCGCACATGCGCAGTTCGCCGAGGGTTTGCACTTTAGTGCTTTTCATTAAGCACAGTGAGAAATAACACACATCACACACGTTTTGTTTTGCCTTCTATTTGCAGGGAGTTGCAAACAAAAAACTGCGTGCAACTTCCTCCCAAGTGACACCACGAGGAGGTTGAAGGCCCATAATGGGAGAGTCTCAATTCATACATAGACAGAGATGACTGCCCCACAATGTCGTCACTCACAAGTGGATTCACACCGCACAAATATTTTGCCTATATAGAAAGGTATCCGTGCCAGGGTTTACTGTCCAGGCAGTGTGAATCCACTAGATACCCACTTACAGGTCAGTGACAACCAACCACAGCTCACAAGCAGATCATGACGGCACTCTTCATTCATTACGGAACAAATGATGTTGTTCCCCCCACCAGTCTAGAAAAAGCTTCTCTTGTAATGGATGAACCTGCAGTATACAAATATACAATTCCACAGTGAATAAATGCAAACAGTACATGTAGAGTGTGCATTGACTCCATGCAATGCATAACAACAATACAACAATATCTAACAACAAGAGAGAGGGGGGAAATGTATCTACCGGCTGAATGTGCATTAATTAGAACTGGGTGTTTTGTGCATCTGTGTGCACTGCATGAAGATAACAAGTACAGTATATATGTACAATTGCCTGCACCCACACCTCAATAATGACTGAGGCAATATCTGTGGCTATTGGGTGAGTGTAAAGTGAGAGTCAATGTTGTGCTACTGGTTGGGTGAGCACTTATTAGAAGTACAGAGCCATCAGAATTTCTCACCCCACCAGCTACACTAACAATAGGTAATGAGATTTTGGTGGTAGATTAGGAAGACCTAGACTAAAGACCTGTATGCCTGACAGTACACTCTCAGAGATTGCACAACTGGGTCAACCCTGCACACATTGAAGGCTCACCCTAACACGTCTCAGAGATTGCACAACTGGGTCAATCCTGCACACTCACCCAAACAGTTCTCAGAGAGGGTGACAAACCATGGTGGTGGCATCACTCCTGCAGTTGAAAGAGAAGGGTATACTTCCACACAAATAGCTACAGGTAAACAAAGCTGGGAACCATGCATCCCAGAGATGGTTGTCATCCTTTATAGTGGGAGGACACATCACACCAGCCATTCCCACTTGGGTTTTTGGGTTTGAACACTGCAGTTGAGGATTCAGTGGGTGTGAGATTAGAAGAGTGTGCTAATTTAGCCATGAACATGTGTCAACAACATTACCAGCAGAGGAAGGCAAACAACACCAGGACAACTCCGAAAAAAGAGGTGCCCTGGGTGAAATTCAAAGCCACTACACTCTACAGTCTAGGCACAAGTGCTTTGCCCAATGAGCGAACAGGGCAAGATCATTAGGGGCTAAAACCTACATCACAGGGGCAACCCCCAAATAACTGTTATGGCACATGGTTAGTTGGAGGCTGTCGAAAAACTATAACAAAATAAACCATCGCTCACCGGATCATTATGATGATGGAACACTACCAGTACATTCGGAATGGCTGCGATGATTTTTTCCTCTCCACCTGTACAGTAGTGGTTTCTCTAGAAATGAGGGAACCTGCAGAGTGCATATGAAACATCACATCAACAAACTGTGAATAGAAAGGTAAAGTGCAGAAATTATCACAGGCCTTAGATCTATATATCATGTAGAGCATGCATAGAGTCTGACACGGGGTAGCTACAGTAGTAGATAGCATGCAAGAGTCGATACACACCCTTAGTTGTGACTTCTCGTGCCTTCAAGATACACAGAGCAAGCGGACCAGAGCCGGCTAAAACCTACGTACATGTACATCACAGGGGAAACCTGTTATTAGTTGGAGGCTGTCGACAAAACAGGAAAACTATAACAAAAACAAACCATAGCTCAGCAGATCATTGTTGATGATCGGACGGGGATGCGATGATTTGTGTCTCGCCACCAGTACAGTAGAAGAAAAGATGGCGAACCGGCAGAGTGTATAACATAAAAAACTGTGAATAGAAAGTAAGTCAGAAACGGCCACAGGTCTTGATCGTGTATCATAAAAACACTATGGGAACAATAATTCAGTCACTTACCGCGTGAAGGTACCATAGACTACAGCCACATAACCGAAACAAGTGCGCATCAGCTATGTGAAGGTGAGAGTGATGAACCAGCGACAATAGAACAGCCATATAAACCAACAAACCACTGGTACAGCAATGTGATTCGCAGAGTGCAGATGAACATCACATCAACAAACCACGGGAATAGAAAGGATAAAGAGCATAAATAGCCAGCAGGCCGTCGATCTATCAATCATTGTATGATGACGATGAGAGTAGATCAAAGGAATCCAGATAGTCCAAACAACGTAGCAGATGCGTAGTGAGCACTTCCTGACTCAGTCTCAGGGGCAGTTAGGTATTTTAGCATACATCAAGAGGCCATACAATTCCTCCTACTTTAGCTGTATGTCAACTCATTGCATAAACCACAGGGGCATCCGGGAGTAGACGTTGTAGTAGGAAATTGGCAGCTTTTGTGGAATGCATTTCAAGTGAGGGAGGCTGTTTACACGCTTTTGAGTGCAGCTGTCGTTTACGCAGAAGACGAGGAGGACAAGCTACACGCACAAAGGGAGTGTTGTAGCACGAAAAAAGAGGGATGTGCAAAAAAGGGAGTACAAAACAGAAGGAACAAAAAGGGAAAAAAGGGATGTGTTTTCAGGCCAGACGAGAAACTGCTCTAGTAGATACGTGGTCTGAAAACTAGGCGAATAGCGAAAGCTGCTGTCCGACGCGTATTAAGGCTCCAGTACGACTGGAACAGTATGTGGACTGGCAGCTTTCTTTGCTACTGCAACAGTGCTGCATTCTGAGAAGTGGGTATGAGCGGGAGGGGAGAGAGAAGGAAAGCGAACCAGAGCTGGCAGCGACAAAACGCGTGTGGAGTCTAGCAGCGAAAAGTATCGTATATACCCGCTAACGTGATCTCTCAGAGAAGATGGACCATGGCTTCATGCACAAAACGACGCCAGCTGACTAAACTCAAGCGCTCATTGCAGCTGTCGATCTCTACGATCGTATTGCTCGACTAGCTCTCTCCCGCACTCCGTACGAGTACACTCGATGGTGTGCGTAAAAGAGGCGTGTATTTGAAAGCGATTTTGCAAAGCAATCCATGGTCACTGAGCATTACAGCCGGCGATGGCATCATACAAACACGTTATATAGGATGGCATTCGCTGCTGTGGTCTACTGATTGCACACTCGTGGCTTCAGTTTTGATAGACCACTCGGGCTACGCCCTCGTGCCCTATCAAAACTGGCCACTCGTGTACAACCAGTAGACACGTGTCGCCATCGTATAACCTATACGTAGAGCATGCATAGGAACCTACCTATGTACAAGTCACATACATGTATGTATGTTACAATTGCCTACTGCCGCCAAAATGAAAAAAAAACACAAAAGAAGGTAATGTGCGATACTGGCTGGGTGAGCACTAATTAGAAGTGTACAGTGTGCATCAGCACAGTAAAGGTGATTTGATAGAGAAAGAAACAATAGCAATAAAAAAAACAGACGCTCACCTGTTCATTGAGATGATAGAACACCACCAGTACATTCGGAACGGCTGCGATGATATTTTCTCTCCACCAGTACAGTAGTGGTTTCTCTAGAAATTAGGGAACCTGCAGAGTGTATATGAAACATCACATCAACAAACTGTGAATAGAAAGGTAAAGTGCAGAAATTATCACAGGCCTTAGATCTATAATGTAGGAGTCACATACAGGTGTACTGTATGTGAAAAATACGAGTAGAAAGGCAAAGCCACAACAAACAATTCAACTACACGGCCAGGACAGCTTTTTTCCCCAAAGCGTAGGTGGGATACGAACTGACGACATTCTGCCTGCAGTCTAGGAGAGTGCTCTACCAACTGAGGTATATATATAATTATTGTGTGTGTGTGTGTTAGGTATGGATGGTATCAAAAGCCAGGGAGGGAATTTGAGAAGTGGAACAGGGGATGATTTTGGGAAGGCTTTTGTCGGCGTCACACAACATACAGTCCCCCATGCATCAGATATTGATGTTTACCCACCCCCGCACAGCCAGGCCAGCACAACCCCACACACCCCACCAGCATACGTCATTATATTTACTCATGAATACACACAAGTATTAACCACTGGCTTATTTGTACGGGCGCCTAAGTTATGGATGTAACAGGGAACGTCGAGAGCAAAGTACCAATGTTAAAGCGGAACAGTATGTGTGTGTATGCACTACACATACAAGCACAAGAGTAAGACCTGGATGCCCAGCCTTGAGAACTGGGGACGGTGGGTTAAAGATCTTTTGTGGCTAGCCAACTCTCCCCACACATCCAATGTCACAGACTCTCGTGTAAAATCTACAGCTTACAGTACTGTATTGAGGTAATTACAATCACATAGGCTCTCTGGGAGATTTGCAGTCCTATGGTTCTACTAACGCAAAGTGGGGTATTTATAGAGGAGAGTTATGATGTCATAGGTATGGAATTTCCTAGGGAGAGGCAAAACTGGATTTAGATAGACAACTAGGGTATTTAGGCAAACAGTAATGAGGAGACCAGGGTGTCTAGTAACAATTTTCCAGAGCCAAGCAGAGCAGCTGCAAAACCAGGACAGGTATGGAATTTTCTAAGGGGAAGGGGGAATGGGTTTGTTACTCTAGATCCTGGGTGATGTATTTTACTTTAGTATAATCACATGTGTAAAACATGATGCTCTGTGTGCGTGTTTGCATGGGGAAAGAAAGGAAAGAAAGAGCGCCTAGGGACTGAGAGGTCCTCCTCCGCGGCCACATGCATTGGCTTTCTGAATGTCTGTACACCGAAGTCCCGCCCCCACCCCATGCCCATGAACCGGAAGGCCCTACGTATAGGTCACGCGATGTTCTAGTGTCACGTGTAGTTTAGCCTACGTTCATGCACAAGTCATCAGGGGAGCTCCTCGGCAGATCATCGTGCAGGACACCGGTTTAGGTCCCTTTAGTCTCCTGACCTGTACCCTGCTACCAGAGAGGCGGGACCACTCCCTTAACGGAGTCTGGTAGGCTTAGTTGTGTGTCTTGTATAATCAGTCTATGTCTATTTGTATTCTACTGCTGCACAGTTCATGGTCAGTTAAAATACCAGGTTTACTTTGTACAGCAGTGTATATACACTAGGTACTACTAACTTGAGTAGGGGGATTACACAGGATGTATATACTAGGTATACTAACATGCGTAAATATACCTGTGGTATCTTGGTTGCCAGCTAAAAACCAACTCTGGAGCCCGCGCTGGTACTACACGTGGTTGGGTTCACGGAGGTCATTAATTAGTTTACGCAATAGGGTGTATTTTTAGAGCAGGTTACTATAGTGGCTTGTGGGGGATCCCTGTGTAGTTGCTTAACTGGTTTCCTTGTGTGTGTGTGTGTGTGTGTGTGTGGTGATACAAAAAAACCACAGTGGTGGGGGCCAGGCCCCCCACCACTGTGGGTAAGGCCCGACCCCCACCACTTCCTATTCCACCCTTTTGGCGTGTGTCCAGTGTTAAAGTGACATAAACATTAGTTAGTAAGACACATTAAGGCCAAATGGAACAAGTGTTGACAGAGAGGCAATCCAGTACTTTTCTAGGTTGTGTAAGTCATTAACGTCTTCTGTAGTGTCGATGGGTTGCACTTTGAGGTTTGTTATGTCATGGTCCTGCAGATTAAATGTTTGTAGATGTATGATGGCAATTATGCTGGATCTGTGGTGGTTGATTCTATATGTTAGAGATTGAGTAGTACAGCCGACGTACTGTTTTTTGCATTTTGTGCAGGTTATAAGGTATACGATATTGGTGGATTCACAGGTGAAGGAGTGACGGATGTAGTAAACGGTTTTATTAGCTGGATATGCTGATTTGAAAGAGGTGGAGGTGTTGAGGTGCACTTTGCATGTTACACAGCGTGGTTGTCTGCAATTTGTGATGCCCATTTTTGATCGACGAAGACGTGGGAGGGCAGCTGGCTGTACGGGTTGCTGTGGCGCGTCATCCAGTGATAAGGCAGCTTCTATTAGTTGGTTGTCTGTCAGCTCGATAGCTGATCGTACCAGCTGATTGTAGAGCGTTGGATGTCTGAGAGCAACGAATCTTGGTGGTTGATATTTTAGGCCAGTGTAGTCTTGTAGAACTATTTCTTTGAGAGCCTTAAATTGCGGAGGAGGTAGTAGTTTGTAGAGAGGAGGGGGGTGGGAGCAGGGTTTCAGTTGTCTACGAGTTAGGTATCTTGATCTGTTGCTGAACTGAACTGAGGCGAATGTTTTATCGACCAGGTTCTTTGGGTAGTTTCGTTTGAGAAGCCTTTTTTGGAAATTCACAAGGGTGGCAGCATAGGTTTCGTAGGTTGTGTTGGTTCTCACATACCTTATGCACTCCCCTTTAATGACTGCCCGGAAGGTTTTTTCTGGGTGACTAGAGGTGTAGTGTAGATATTGGTACAGGTTTAACCTCCTGTGGAACGTTTTTGTGTCCAGGTTGTTGGTGAGGTGAAACATGTTGCCTTTGTAAATGGTCAAATCTAAGAAGTCGATCGAGTCGCTGGATAGCTGGTGAGTGAAGCGCAGGCTGGAGTGAAAAGAGTTAAGTTCTTTGAGAAAGGTATGGAGGTTATCTATTGACTCCGTCCAGATCAGGAATATGTCATCAATGTAGCGTTTGATGAGAAGCGGCTTAACGCATTTAAGATTTAAGAACCTGCTTAATGTCACTGACATATATATATTTGCAATGGTGGGTGAGAATGGTGCCCCCATGGCCGTGCCACTTATCTGTTGATAGGTTAGGCCTCCAGGTGAAATAGGTGTTGTTCATATTAACGTGTAGTAGCTTGATGACTAGATTGGGGTCAAAGGCTAAAAGGTGCCGGTTGGTGTGGAGTTCATTGTAGATAACTTGAAGACATTCCTCTTGTGGGATAGACGGGTATAGGCTGGTAACGTCCATTGTGACTAGAATGGCATTATCGGGGACTGTCAGGTCCTGTAGTGTGACTGAAAGGGTGGAGGAGTCGTGGAGGTAGTCTGGGTACGAGCGTGCTATTGGTTGAAGGACATGGTCAATAAATTTCGCTGAGGGAAATAATAACGATAAGGTCGGGGAAACTATTGGGCGCAGTGGAGGAGATTTCGTGAACTCCTTGTGTATCTTGGGGATGCCATAGAACCTTGGGACGCGGGTGTTGTTGGTAGGTTCGCATAGGTACTTGTAAAATCTTTTGTCATGTGAGCTTAGCACTTGCTTGTGGTTGGCGAGGGTGTCTAATAGCTGCCGTCTAATATCCTGAGCTGGGTACTTTGCGATTAGCCTGTACGTTTTGTTGTCTGTTAAATGTACTAGGCATTGTGTCACGTAGTCATTGGTGTCCATGAGGACTACCCCTAAGTTTTTGTCGGCCAGTTTGATTATGACTGCGTGCCGCACTTTCTTCAGTTGCTGCATGGCTGTCTTCTGTGCTGCAGTGAGGTTAGATTTTGACGTGTGTGCGATTTTTTCTAGGTTGTTGACCATATTCTGCTTGGTATTGTTGATGTAGGTTTCCAGTTGGCCAAAGCCCGAATATCTGGTTACGACTGTATCTGGCTTCGTTGGGGGGAGAAATTTCATTTGTCTGTAAATTGTTGTTGTGGTGGTGGGTGGCGGTGGGATTACAGTTCGGCGTTTTTTGTTTCTGTACTGTGCCCGATTGTACTTGAGCCTCAGTGATTTGGCAAACTCGTTAAAATATTTTAGCATTTGCGATCGTAGTTCTGGCAGTGCACAATTTGGCGTTGGGGAGAAGCTAAGTCCTTTTTGTAGCAAGGAAATTTCATCCGAGGACAGCTTGTACGTACTGTAATTGTGGACTACAAGCTCGGGTTGCTGCGTTTGTGGTGTCTCTGTCGTTGTAGACTTGGTTGTGTTATTAGTGTCGGCTGTAGGTTCAGAGAGTTTGCATCGCTTTTTTGGTAATCCAGTGTTTCGGTTGCATCGTCTAGGTTTTCTCTTATGTGTTGTTGGGGTTTCTTTGGCAAGAGTCTCACTAGTGTGTGCGGCTGGACCATCTGGTGTTACTGGCTACAATGTGGCTGATTATTGTCACCTTGAGAAGGTCTGGTCGGCAGGGTACAGTCTGAAAGCCTGCCGCTGTGTCTCTGCCGGGCCAGTTCCAGCTCTAGGCTGATTGTGTTAAAGGTGATAACTTTGGAAAGGTGATCGAAAAAGAGCTTCTCGAACTCATGTTGGAATTCAATTGTGAGTGGTGATTGGCTTTCAGTTGGTGTTTCTAGCCTTGCAGAGGGACGGTATCTTTTTGGAATTTGTCTGAAGACTTGTATGTCTCGTTGGAATGCCAGTGTCTTTTTTAGCTGCTTAATCTTTGCCAAGTGTTGCATGTTGTGCTGGGATGGTATGAGGGAAGTGGGGTAACAGACCGTACTGGAGTATATGCACGTTTCTATCGTGGACGAAGGCAATTTACGTAGCATTGCACAAACTCTATTAACTAGTGTTTGTCTTTAGGCAGGAAAAAGGGGGCTTTTTTGGTAGAAAATGGTGTATGCCGAGAGCCATGCGGAGCAGCGCCAAACCCAGGCCAGGGATAAATGCCTATGATGCTATGAGAAACTATATGCGAGACAGCAACCCCACTCCCAGAACGGAAGCCGTTGACAATGGGTGGTCAACCGGGGATCATCCAGCCCGACCAGATTGAAGCAGATGTCACTTCCTGGTCCCCGCACCCGAGGGTACGTGTGTGTTAGGTATGGATGGTATAAAAAGCCAGGGAGGGAATTTTAGAAGTGGAACAGGGGATGATTTTGGAAGGCTTTTGTCGGCGTCACACAACATACAGTCCCCCATGCATCAGATATTGATGTTTACCCACCCCCGCACAGCCAGGCCAGCACAACCCCACCAGCATACGTCATTATATGAATACACACAAGTATTAACCACTGGCTTATTTGTACGGGCGCCTAAGTTATGGACGTAATAGGGAACATCGAGAGCAAAGTACCAACGTTAGAGCGGAACAGTATGTGTGTGTATGCACTACACATACAAGCACAAGAGTAAGACATGGATGCCCAGCCTTGAGAACTGGGGACGGTGGGTTAAAGATCTTTCGTGGCTAGCCAACTCTCCCCACACATCCAATGTCGCAGACTCTCGTGTAAAATCTACAGCTTACAGTACTGTATTGAGGTAATTACAATCACATAGGCTCTCTGGGAGATTTGCAATCCTATGGTTCTACTAACGCAAAGTGGGGTATTTATAGAGGAGAGTTATGATGTCATAGGTATGGAATTTCCTAGGGAGAGGCAAAACTGGATTTAGATAGACAACTAGGGTATTTAGGCAAACAGTAATGAGGAGACCAGGGTGTCTAGTAACAATTTTCCAGAGCCAAGCAGAGCAGCTGCAAAACCAGGAGAGGTATGGAATTTTCTAAGGGGGAATGGGTTTGTTACTCTAGGATCCTGGGTGATGTATTTTACTTTAGTGATAATCACAGGTGTAAAACATGATGCCCTGTGTGCGTGTTTGCATGGGGGAAGAAAGAAAGAAAGAGCACCAGGGAATGAGAGGCCCTCCTCCGCGGCCACATGCATTGGCTTTCTGAATGCCTGTACACTGAAGTCCCGCCCCCACCCCATGCCCATGAACCGGAAGGCCCTACGTATAGGTCACGCGATGTACTAGTGGCACGTGTACTTTAGCCTACGTTCATGCACAAGTCATCAGGGGAGCTCCTCGGCAGATCATCGTGCAGGACACCGGTTTAGGTCCCTTTAGTCTCCTGACCTGTACCCTGCTACCAGAGAGGCGGGACCACTCCCTTAACGGAGTCTGGTAGGCTTAGTTTGTGTGTCTTGTATAATCAGTCTATGTCTATTTGTATTCTACTGCTGCACAGTTCATGGTCAGTTAAAATACCAGGTTTACTTTGTACAGCAGTGCATATACACTAGGTACTACTAACTTGAGTAGGGGGATTACACAGGATGTATATACTAGGTATTCTAACATGCGTAAATATACCTGTGGTATCTTGGTTGCCAGCTTGAAGGGTGGACTCCATGGTATAGTGTGTACATTATGACCGTACATACCTACCAGCATTTTTGTTGAAGTCGATACTCTGTGATACTCTGCATATTCCGCTATAGCAGTGTTATTCTCACTGATGACTACGTATAATAAACAGATGCTATGGCGTTTACCAAGTAGCTCCATATTGTTAATGATCTGGTGAGCGGTGGTTTGTTTTGTTATAGTGTTTCTGTTTTCACTGTTTCTTGCAACTCACTTCCCCCATGCTCATGCACACTGTAATAAGTGCTCACTCAGCCAGTAACCACACATTACCTTTTCCCTCTCTAGGCAATTGTAATGGTGAATGACTTGAATAAGTTCCTATGCCTGTTCTACATGATAGATCGAAGGCTTGTGGCAATTTCTGCACTTTACCTTTCTATTCACAGTTTGTTGATGTGATGTTTCATTATACACTCTGCAAATCATCGCAGCCGTTCCGAATGTACTAGTGGCCTTCATCATTGAGCAGTGTTTGCATTTCTATTGTCTCTAGATCTGGTTCCATCAACTCACCTTCACCCATGCTGATGCATACGGTTCACTTCTAATAAGTGCCCACCCGGCCATTAGCCCACATTCATTACCTTCTTTCGTGGTAGTCAATTGTAACTTACCCGTAAGTGACTTGAATTGTTCCCATGCACAGTGTATATGATACAAATCAAAGCCCCGTGGCAATTTCTGAACTTTACCTTTCTATTCACAGTTTGTGTGAACAATCTGCAGGTTCCCTCGTTTCTAGAGAAACCACTACTGTACTGGTGGAGAGAAAAAATCATCGCAGCCGTTCAGAATGTACTGGTGGTGTTCTATCATCTGGTAAGCAATTCAACAACACCTTCGACAACAAAGAATATAGAGCCACCCTTTGTAGGACTGGAACCCACCACATTCTGTTCTCTGTAACTGAGCTACATGCACCTGGGCTACTCTGTAGGCAGGGCTCAAATATAAGCGGATGTTATTCAAGGTGCATTTTTATAGTGAATGTACGTACTTTAGGAATGCAGGTTTCTTCCTAAACAGTTTTCAACTGTACATTTTGTGTCAACCAATGAAGAAAAAACACAACACCTTCAGAACTATTCTAATAATTCAAACAACCACCCGGAAAACCACTTCTAGTTGTAGTGGTGTTAGTGCTGGTGGTGGTTGTAGGAATGGGAGGGGAAGGATGGGAAGTGGTTGTGGGGTCCTTGTGCTTCTACATAATTGATAAATGATATCTTCATGTCATAAGTTTGATGTCGATATTCTGCGATACACTCTGCAGTTTCTGCTGGTTTTTGAGACCTGACGACATATATCGTTACTGAGGCTGGTGCAAGCTGTTTGCCATGGTGAGTTCAAATTTTATGCACGCATACCATATTCTATTTTCTATGTACTATGTGTGCTTTAGCTTACGTACATATGTGTTATTTGTGGTTTCATCAGCAGTGGCTTAGTGTTATGTATGCTCCCATTGGTTTACAAGATCTATATTTTCTGTCGTGCATATTGTGCTCTGACAGTGCCACTAGGAAGCCTACAGACATAGTTTGTGATGTGTATACTCACTAAAGCCAATGCCTTCTAAATGTACTAATGGAAAGTGTTCTTTTCAAGGTCTTTCAATTTGGTTGGATTTTTATTGTTATGTGATGAGCCCCAAGATGTTTCCTCGCTTCTACCCTCCCTCTCATACTCTATTGAAAAGCGTTGGGGTGAGCATTGTTGCTTTCTAAGCAGCAGATCCGGGTTCGATTCCCGGCCAACGCCATTTTTTTCTCATCTTTTTCTATTTGCACCTCTGTATGAAATTCCTATCTTGTTTCCTGCCTCAAATTACTTCACAGATTGTGCGATTTTCCATGCATCTGATGACAACACAGTCACACTTATATAACAATGCACATATGCGATAACATCATGTAGAGTGGTTCATGGAGTGCTCGTGTTCACTCACCAAAGATGCCTTTCATTCATTCTAGGCAGATAACTGTTTGTAAAAAATATTTGTAGTCGGTATAATATAGAGCTTCGTACAGGGTGGTTGCTTAGTAACGTCAACCAAGCTTAATTATTACTTCAGAAGCCCGAAACAGCTGTCCACATATTCTTCAGTATCACTTGTTTTGTCATGTCTTGTGCACACTCCTTCAGGACATAAGGAGCAGCGTAGGAAAGACATCCTGGAGACACACAGAGAGGTACGTTGAATGAACGTAACAAACCATTTTTGTTTTGGTTGAGCAAACCATTGGGAGCACATATCAAAGGTTTTCTGTCCTATGCAGTATTTGTTTATTGCCAAGCGTTTTAAGGTGTGACCTAACCTGCAGTAGGGAACAAAACCTAAGACCTTTCTCACCAAATTATCGCTTTCTAGTGTTTTTACATATAAGTCTTGAGGACCTAGTATCAAGTCCTGTATTGCCTAAACAGTAACATCACAGCAGGCTTTCCAATTTGTTTATGTCATGAATTTTTGTGTGACACTTTTGGGTTTTCCATTATCCTATCTCCTATCTACAGTAGGAGTCAAAAAACGTTTCCAATTTCGTTCCGTTCCGTTCCCTTCTCAAATGCCGTTCATTTACCGTTGGAATTCGTTCCATTCTGTTCCGTTTAGAATCGTTGCCGTACATGCGTTCGCGTGAGGGCCATCATTCGTGGGATGTGAAGGCCTCACTGTGAAAATATATTTCTTCTAGCACCTGTGTGGGTACTACCTTCTCGTTGCTGCGCGTTTGCGCTAGGAAAAACCTTGTTTCGTTCCCCGTTAGCGAGTCTCTACCGCGTTTGCGGGGGGTGTGTTACACGGAATTCACAACTGAACGGAACTGAACGGAAACGGAACGGAACGATAGTGAACGGCAAACGGAAAGAAACGGAATGAAATTGCAAAGTTTTTTGACTCCTACTGTATATGACAATGGACACCATGACATCATCACATTCTGCAGCTTCTATATACAGGGACAGTTACTTCTTAAGACATACACTCTGTATACATACATATGCATCACTTCATAGGATTGTTCTCTCAAAGCTACTCTCATACTTTGGAGGCCTATGTGGAGAGTGCAGGGAGAGAAAAGAGGTGGGAGAGTGTAGGGAGAGAAAATAGGTGGCCTATGGGGAGAGTGTAGGGAGAGAAGAGAGGTGGCCTATGGGGAGAGTGTTGGGAGAGAAAAGAGGTGGCCTATGGGGAGAGTGTAGGGAGAGAAAAGAGGTGGGAGAGTGTAGGGAGAGAAAAGAGGTGGCCTATGGTGAGAGTGTAGGGAGAGAAAAGAGGTGGCCTATGGGGAGAGTGTAGGGAGAGAAAAGAGGTGGCCTATGGTGAGAGTGTAAGGAGAGAAAAGAGGGTGGCCTATGGGGTAGAGATGTAGGAGAGAAATAGGTGGCCTATGGTGAGAGTGTAGGGAGAGAAAAGAGGTGGCCTATGGGGAGAGTGTAGGGAGAGAAAAGAGGTGGCCTACGTCGAAATTGTATGTTGACTTAGGCATCATACGTTTTCTGTGGTGCTTATTGTGCTCTGAGGTATAGTCACATACAAACTTAGTCTGTGTTGTGCATGTGTGTAGTCACTAAACCTGTTGTACCTTCTGAATATCGCTCGTAGGAAATTTTTGTATGTCATCAGATTCTGAAATGGTGTGCGCTGTCTAAAGTAGAGAACACCCATTGTAGATGGGTAACTGGGATACACAGTCTATATAGGTGAGTTACAAAGAAAGCACAAATTTGGGGGCACCTACTGAATTAGGGGGCAAACCTTGCACACACCTTGTAATAAGCGGGAGAGGAAATTTCTAAAAACTGGGACTACTTCCCGAAAGAAGGGACAGCTTATGTACATGTGAAATAGGGGGAAACCTTGTAAAGGTCACTGTCTAACAGGTGGCAGTGATGTATTGAGCCTTCTAAAGTCTGTTAGCATTCACCTGAGCTGGAAGTAGTTGCATAAACTGTTTATACAAGTACATCATACTTTATACTTACAGGACACTTTTGATGATAAGGTTTCAGGGATACCATCAGAAGTTGGCCAATGGTTTTACAATTAGGTGTAAAATAAACAAGTTACTACTAGGCAAATGCATGGCATTTTTGGCAAGGGGAGTGAGCACACAATCTGCATGAGCCATCCTAGCAGCGTGTAGATCCTGATGCATGCGTGTATCAAATGTCGCATGCTATCTAGGGCCTCTGCTGTTTCGGTGGCGAGCCGTTCCCTGCCCGTTCCCTATCATGCAGTTGGAGTTGAGAAAGCCTGTGAGGGAAGTTGGCGGCATCATGTTCTCTTTCCAGCTCTCTTCGATGACTGCAAGGGCATCCTCTGTATATACCTTACATAATTCATTAGCAGTGTGGTGGTGGGCAAGAGGGGAGATGTCCAGATAGGGATCAAAGCTGACACTGTGAACATTCGATAGGCTGGTTTAGACAGGCTTTGCTGTAGATAGTGGTACAGGTGGATAAAACCAGGCAGGGTGCATCACTTAGGCATGTACACAATTAGCACCCTTCAGGTGCCAATATCGGACTGACCCACCCCATGTTTGTGTACACATACACAAGGGAGAGAAAATAGGTGGCCTATGGGGAGAGTGTAGGGTGGAGGGCTCTACTGCAAAGCTGAAAGATCCTCAACTGCACCTGAATAGTGCATCCATCCCCTTCACCATAGACCCAGTGCGCTTCCTGGGTTTAAATGTCCAGATGCCTAGCCATACTGTCTCGCCCAGATCCAACATTGTCGCCAGACTCCAGGACATGCTGACAGCAGTGGACAAAACCCCACTGACAAGGCGCCAGAAGCTGCTCATGTACTCAGCTGGGGTGTGTCCTCGCCTGAGCTGGCCTCTCCAGACTCAGGAGTTTCCCATCACCTGGGTAGAGAGGGAGCCTGACTCCCTGGCTACACGCTACATCAAGAACTGGGCTGGCCTCGCAAAATCTGCTAGCACAGCCATTCTCTACCTCCCTCAATCAATGGATGGCCTCAATCTTCCTTGCCTGTCAACTGTCTACAGTTGCAGGTGTCTCGCCATACCAGTTTCTGACATCAAGAGATGGCTGTGTTCGCTTTCTGGCTGACAGAAATCTGAGACATGAGCTCACTTCCTCAAGACAAAAGTATCGACCGGCTACCCTGGCTAGAGAGGTTCTGGAAGCGAGGCCAGGGGGAGAGAGGAAAGCACTGGCCAAGGCAGCCAAGGTTCTTGTGGCTGAGGAGACCAACTCTGGCCTCCTACACCATTGGCAGAGCCTGGAACGACAGGGACACATGAGTCGGTGTATGGACCAGGAATGTGCTAGTGTGTGGTCTGCTGTGGTGAAGGCCCTGCCAGAGGAGCAAATGAAATTTGCCCTCAATGCCGCTCTTGATGTGCTGCCTCACAATTCCAACCTCCACCTATGGAAGAAGAACAGCCCTGCCTGCACCCTCTGCGGAAAGAACCAGTCTCTTCTGCACGTACTAAACAACTGCGCTACAGCAAGAGATCTCCGACGCTACAATGCCCGCCACAACAGTGTTCTGCAAGAGATTGCATCAGCAGTTAAACCATACCTATCACCAACAACAACCTTGTCAGTGGACATCGGTGATGGGTACCAGTTCCCATGCCACATTGTGCCCACTGACTTGCGACCGGACATTGTGTGGTGGGACACCACCAACAAGTCTGTGTGCTTCGCCGAACTGACAGTCTGCTTTGAGACAAACTTTGAAGATGCAGCAGAGAGGAAAACGGCAAAGTACTCAGACTTGGTCCAGCAGGCCAGGAGTAGGGGCTACAGGGGCACCCTCCTTACACTGCAGGTCGGCTCAAGAGGAGTACCCCACTACGACAGTCTAGCGAAACTGGCCAGAGTTCTGGGCATGCCCAACAAGGACCTTGCATCATTGATTGGTTGTGCAGCTAAGGCTGCCATAAATGGGTCATTCGAGATTTGGTGTTCTAGAAACAGAGCATCACCCAAGTTCTGTAACGTAGCTTGTCCTGTTTGTTTGTTTGTTTTCTTTTTGTATCACTGAGAAAACAAGCAGTTTGCAAGGTATGCGAGGGAACTGTTTGACAATGGACCATCTAGCAATGTCATACCTAATTTTGATGCCGAAAAGGCTCATCACTTCTTCTCCACTGTCTACCAGTCTGGTCCCAAGAGCTTTGTCAAACCAGCCTGGATGACTTCTCCAACACCACCTGAGGTGGAAATGGATTGCTCTTCCTTTACTGTCTCTGAGATCACGAGGATCATCAAGAAGATGAAATCTTCCTCGGCTCCGTCTCCATTTGATAGGATAGGGTACGTGGTCTTCAAGAGATGCCCGGCCCTTATTCCTGCACTGGTCGACATCTTCAATCTCTGTTGGGCCCAATCCTCAGTGCCCCATCAATGGAAGACAGCAGCAATCAGGCTAATTGCAAAGGGATCAGCTGCTGAGGATGCCACTAATCCTAGTAACTCAGGCCAATTGCCCTCACGCCATGTATTGGCAAGGTTTTCACCACTTCCTACGAAACCGATGGCTGAAGTTCATGCGACGGAACAAGTACTCGACACGTCACTGCAGAAGGCTTTCATGCCTTCCATCCCTGGGTGTACTGAGCACCAGCTGAAACTCAGTTCAATCCTCAGCGAGGCACAGAGCAAGCACAAGGCCTTGGCAGTGTGTTGGCTGGACATTGCTAATGCCTATGGCAGTGTCCATCACTCACTGATTCAGTTTTCCCTACAACACTACCATGCTCCGCCCCAGTTCCTCTCCATTCTCCAGGCTCTCTACAGTGGTCTCGAGGCCACAGTCATCACTGAGAGTTGGGAGACTCCTCTCGTCTCTCTACAGAAGGGGGTGTACCAAGGCGACCCTCTGTCAGTGGTCATCTTCAACACGGTGATGAACACTCTTGTTGACACCATCTCCACAAGGGTCGACCTTGGGTACCAGTTTTCAGGCTCCCTCCGCCGTGTCAATATCATGCAGTAGGCAGACGACACTTGTCTTGAGGCCAACACCCCAGCCTCCTGCCAATACTTGTTGTCAAAGGTGGGAGACTGGCTGGATTGGACGGGGATGTCGGCAAAGGTGCCCAAGTGCCAGTGTATCTCGTTGGAGGGTTCCACTGGAAAGCTGAAGGATCCACATCTCCACCTCAGTGGTGCTTCCATCCCCTTCACCAAGGATCCAGTCCGTTTTCTGGGCTTGAATGTTCAGGTCACCAGCCACCATGTCTCTCCCAGATCTAGCATCATCAACAGACTCCAGGACATGCTGACTGCAGTGGACAAGGCACCTGTGACAAGGCACCTGTGACAAGGCGTCAGAAGCTGCGCTTATACTCAGCTGGGGTGTGTCCCCGTCTGTCCTGGCCTCTCCTGACACCGGAGTTCCCCATCTCTTGGGTAGAGAGGGAGCTTGACTCACTGGCCACACGTCACATCAAGCGCTGGGCTGGCCTCACTAAGTCAGCCTGCACAGCGATCCTCTATCTACCTCACTCAATGGGTGGCCTCAATCTCCCCCGCCTGTCAACTGTCTACAAGAAGTTGCAGGTGTCGCGCCAGACCCAGCTCCTGACATCGAGAGATGGGTGTGTACGTTTTCTGGCGGACAGAAATGTGAGGCGTGAGCAGAGTCTGTCCAGAAAGACATTTCGGCCTGCTACACTGGCAAGAGAGGTTCTGGAGGCGAGGCCAGATGGGGAAAGGAGAGCACTGACCAAAGCAGCCAAGACTCTTGTTTGCTGAGGACACTAACACTGGTCTTCTCAACCACTGGCAGAGTTTGGAGCGGCAGGGGCACATGAGTCGTTGTATGGACCAGGAATGTCCTATTGTGTGGTCAGCAGTGGTGAAGGCCCTGCCCGAGGAGCAAATGAAATGCTGCCACACAACCACAACCTCCACCTATGGAAGAAGAAGTCAAGCCCAGCCTGCGTACTCTGCGGTGAGAACCAGACTCTTCTCCACGTCCTCAACAACTGCTGCTCAGCAATGAACCTACGCCGTTACAATGATCGCCATGACCTTGTCCTGCAGGAGAATTGCATCTGCCATCAAACCGTACCTCCCACCAACAACATCCATGTCAGTGGACATAGTGATGGGTACAAGTTCCCATGTCACATTGTGCCCACTGACTGAGACCAGACATTGTGTGGTGGGACTCCAGCTTCAGGTCTGTGTGCTTGGCAGAACTGACTGTCTGTTTTGAGACGAACTTCGACGATGCTGCAGACAGAAAAACTGCCAAGTACGCAGACTTGGTGCAGCAGGCAAGGGGGAATGGCTACAGGGCTACTCTTCTCACGCTCCAAGTTGGCTCGAGGGGAGTACCCCATTACCAGAGTTTTGCAGCTCTGGCCCGAGTCCTGGATATGACCAACAGGGACCTCATGACTCTCATCGCCAACACTACCAAGGCAGCCATACAGGGGTCATTCAAGATCTGGTGTTCCCGAAACAAAACATGTTAGTTTGTGTTCTTTCTCTGTTTTGTAGTCTAGTGTTTGTGTCTATTGTATCGTGCCTGTGGGCCCATGTGATCGTGCGATGACATTGTAAATCATCTAGACGATAGGATCATGGTACTTACCCACTCCTCATTTGTACCCATGCAAATGCAATGAAGATGTTTCACACACACGAGAGAGAGAGAGAGAGAGAGAGAGAGAGAGAGAGAGCATTTGTAGGCCTTTATGTCTGTTAGAGCTCACTGTGAGCTACGAGTCTGGAGTGGCTGATGCGAGAGCTAGGAAGGCAGCGAAGTACCATGACCTGGTGGAGGCTGGGAGAGCAGCAGGCTACAGGGCGAAGCTTTTGATCTAGTGGTTGGATCACGAGGGATGCTGGGCGATGCAGACTTCGACCTTCTCAGAGAGGCTACTGATGCACCTAGGAAGGAGTGCACTTCCGTGTGTCTCCACATCACAAGAGCAGCCATTCTGGGCTCCTTCTCCATCTGGGGCTCAAGAAACCATGCTATCTGACTAACCTTCTCCATCTTTCATCTTCATACAGTAGAATGTATTGTGAGGCCAGGTCAATGCGCGCCACATGTGGCTAGAGCTCTGCCTGGGTTGCACCTTACACCTCATTGTTGTTTATATATGCAGTACAATGAAGAGTTTCTCACACACACACGAGAGAGAGAGAGAGAGAGAGAAGACGGGACTACACCTCCACCTCCTCAACTGAACAGCCTCCCCTCCCACACTCAAAGATGAAAGCATCACACACAACACACACACACACACCAAGTGACCAGTGCTCATTAGCCTGACCACATGCACCACTGCATTGTGCAGGCGAAATTGTGGGTATATTATACATCCGGCCCATGACATAACTGGTAATACCAGTTTCCTACCCGTAAAACCAGTTTTTTGCCTATAAAATATGGGCCCTGCGGCCAGTTCTTCACTCTGCCGACAGTTTCGGAGAAGCAAACTGAGAAGACAACTGCAACGGAGAAGACAACTGAGAAGACGCCTGTGGGTTACTAAACTACTGTAACCGATACTACTAAACTCAGCCATCCCTTGGGCCTTCTCTCTCACTCTGGAGTGTCATGGAATTTTTTAAATAGAATTTACAGATAGCTACACGTGGTGTTTCACTATACCATAATGCAGCTATGGCTTATGCAATATACGCCACACCTGTGTAACTCTCTTTTTTGTCTCTTTCTCTCTATCTGCGTCTCTCTCTTCCTTTGCAGGAGACACTCACTGCGGCCAGTTCTTCACTCTGCCGACAGTTTCGGAGAAGCAAACTGAGAAGACAACTGCAACGGAGAAGACAACTGAGAAGACGCCTGTGGGTTACTAAACTACTGTAACCGATACTACTAAACTCAGCCATCCCTTGGGCCTTCTCTCTCACTCTGGAGTGTCATGGCATTTTTTTGTTAGAATTTACAGATAGCTACACGTGGTGTTTCACTATCCCATAATGCAGCTGTGGCTTATGCAATATACGCCACACCTGTGTAACTCTCTCTTTTTTGTCTCTTTCTCTCTATCTCCGTCTCTCTCTTCCTTTGCAGGAGACACTCACTGCGGCCAGTTCTTCACTCTGCCGGTTTTTCCGGAGAAGCAAACTGAGAAGACAACTGCAACGGAGAAGACAACTGAGAAGACGCCTGTGGGTTACTAAACTACTGTAACAGATACTACTAAACTCAGCCATCCTTTGGACCTTCTCTCTCACTCTGGAGTGTCATGGCATTTTTTTGTTGGAATTTACAGATAGCTACACGTGGTGTTTCACTATCCCATAATGGCCTCCTCCTATCTCCTCTACTTTCTTTAGCCCTGCAGTCATTACATCTTTTTTTGAGTGTAACAATATCTCCACTCTCCTCTCAGCTCACAAGATTTGCAATGGCTGAGGGAGCTGGTGTGGGAAACAAAGAAGCCGTTGTGGCGCTTCTGTACTCAGAAAAAGGAAGAGTAAAAGAAAATTTTTACTTTTCCAGGTATATACAGACACATGTCATATGGGGACTAGAGACTACAAAATTCTACGAATAGAAGAGGGAATAAAGGGATGGTATAAAAGGAAGGGAGACAAGATGTGATATGAAGCCATGGTGTACATTTACGTCCACATTGTGAGGTGCGTGACACTCCCCAAGCCCATGACACAATCTGTAGTATCTTGATTATTTGGAATAATATTGACTGTTGGTTTTGAACTGAGCCGAGGTCTCAGCGTGTCAGCTTTATATACAGAATGGGCACAGAGTACAGAATGTTCTAGAAGTGGAAAAGCACATGGTAGAGCACATGGTAGAGCACATGGTAAAGGTGACTAATGTAGGAAGTACAATAATAGGTGTTAACATGTACTTAGATAAGGTATAGTAAATAAGGACATTAAGTCATAGAGATCTAAGGTTGGCACTAGTCAAGGTTAGTGTGCAGATGGTCTGTGTTAGAAGTTCCATGTATGGTATTCGATATACCACATTCCTCCCTCAGTAGCGTAAAGTCCCCTCGAACCGTTCGGGCGGATGTCTTGCTCTTCGTGGATAACGAGGTATAGGGTTAACAGGTGGTGTAGATTCTGACGAAAGTGTAGGTGTGGGGTTATTGCAAACGTTAGATGTCGGTTCCTCAGCATTTGATGTTGGGATATCGAGATAGTCGTCATTTTCTGAAGTGAATTCATTATGTACAGGTTGACTTTCTAGGGGTTTTATGTGGTCAACATGACGTTTCCATAACTGTCCATTGGCGGTGCAGACCGTGTATGAAAGTGGTCCATTTTGTTGAGTAATAGTCGCAGGTAGCCAGTTTTCTCCAGCTCTGAAATTCTTTACCATTACTTTCTCTCCCACAGTGAATGATCGGTACATGACCTTTTTGTCGTGGTCCTCTTTCTGGCGAGCTTGTTTTTCACAAACCCTTCTGTCTATGTCTGGTTTGATTAGATCCAGTTTCGTCCTAAGCTCTCTTCCTACGAATAAGGATGCTGGGGTGACACCGGTAGTTGTGTGTGGAGTTGTCCGATAACTCAGGAGAAAGTTGGCTACACGGTGATTAAGAGAGTGTCCATCTTTTGCACTTGTCTGCAGAGATTGTTTGAAAGTTTGTACGAGACGTTCCACGCTTCCATTTGAAGAGGGATGGTATGGGGCACAAAAGGTGTGACAAATTCATTTTCTCTGGCAAATGCTTGAATTTCTTCCGAACGAAATTGTGGTCCATTGTCAGAGACCAGCTGTTGCGGAAGACCGTATCTTGCAAAAATTTGACGAAGGACTTCGATGGTATGTGCTGCTGTTGTTTGAGCCATTTGGAAGACTTCTGGCAATTTTGAATGCGAATCCACGGCTAGTAGGAAGGATTTCCCGTGAATAGGGCCAGCAAAGTCGATGTGCACTCGCTGCCATGGCTTTGCTGGCCAGGACCAGGGATGTAAGGGAGCTGTTGGTGGCCCCGGTTTAACTGCTTTGCAAATCTGACAATTTTTCACGAGTTTTTCTATGTCCTGGTCTAGGTGTGGCCACCACAAATGGTGTCGGGCTGTCGCTTTCATTTTGGAAATCCCCGGGTGACCATGATGAAGTTCGTTGAGGAGTTTAGACTGTAATGGGTTGGAA
>CASHTH010004017.1:0-46194 GCA_030341885.1 Geodia barretti | reverse complement strand
ACAGATTGGGAGACGGCACAAAAGGAGAAGAAGAGCATCGTTGATCTGAGCATCGAGTCGAGTGTCATCTCCTCCCACACTGCCTTTATTGCCGTTGATGAAGAGAGCTCCGAGCCTATCAGCAGCTCCATGAGAGTATACGACATACAACCTTCTATGAGGGGGCACAGATTTGGAAGTTCCATGGTGTCAAAAAGGTGTTTTTGGTCTAGTGGAGCTCCACCTCCACCAGGTGTTGCTCCATCTGGCTCATTTGGTAGTCCAGACCTATTTGCCTCACTATCATTTGGTGGTCCACCTCCACCTTCAAACTGCTTGATTGGTTGAACGCATTTGGTAGTTTTTCTCAAACGTTCTCAGTTGATTCTGTTCGTGGGGCACCTCCACTTCCACCTTCAACTGGCTTGTTTGGTAATGCTCCTCAGGCTCCACCTCCACCTATCCCATTGTTGCTTGGGGCAGCATACCCTCCACCCCTACCACTATCTAAACCGTGTGGTGGTACTGGGCAACAGACAACACCTACTGACACTCTAGCCAGTCTGATTTCTGCTCAGAAGCTCAATGGCTCTTGGGAGCTGACTTCCTTGTTTGCTCAGCTGATTGGAAAGCCACTTGCCGACTTGGAGGCAGCCAGTCCCATTGGAGGGAGGGAGTGGGGCCTACAGTGTGGGCTACCGTTCTGGCAGTGAGTCTACTGCGATCTCGATACTCAGTCAGCAAGATGAGTGGGAGCTGATTGCAATGAAGGCCGAGTCGTGGCTGAAGAAACAGAGCCTCCCAAGTGGCATAACCCTCGAGAAGATATTCGAAGTTGCTAAGAAACAGACTTTTGTGTAGCACTAATCGTAGCTGGATCGTCTGACGTTTAGGTAGCATAATTCTAATCACGTTTGGACGTAGTTTAACAGGATGTTAAACGTGGTTAACGAGGAGAGCCAAGGTACGCGGTGTCACAGCAGGACGTGCGCATGCGCACGGCATGTCCTCGTGGCAAGGTGTCAGTATTGCACGTGTTCAGTCGGCTACAGTTGCTGTCACTGCGCCAGTTTTCACGTCTATTGATTCTCCAACCCACCATTCCCTGACCAAAGCTCCTTCTTATAACGATGCATGCATTGAATGCAAAGTTGAACCGTCTCCATCAATCGTGATGTGATAACCAGACAATGGCATGCCACAAGCTGTGGATATGGGTGGACTCACGCCTATCTGCCGGAAAGTGGCTCGCAGCCATGCTCCCCATCATGCTGCATGCCGTGGGAGTGTCCTGAACAGCTAGGCACGTGAGGCTCGCAGTTAGCCCATGACCATGTGATCAGCTTCACGAACACACAATGTTGGGTAGTCATAATCAGAGTTCTATTGTTGCCAGCCTAACCGACGTAGACGGTGCCAAGGAGGTATTCATGGGTACCACGTACAATCTAACTGTTCAGTGACTGTTAGGTTGTACATGTATATGTAATTGCGAAGTACCTGAACAATACACGGCGAAATGTGGTTATAAACCACAAATCAGTTAAGTCTGCACTTGTACTTGTGGGTGTGAAACTTAGCCAAAACTCCAGTATTGCAGAAAAGTATCCCAGCAAAGCCTGTTTTTAGATAATGAATCCAGCTCTCCTGTACAGAAGTCAACACCACCACGCCAGAGACAATTCCAATTCAACAGGCAAGGTATGCCAACTTATGAACATCTGCACCCATTCTCATTCATATTCTGATGGTTTTTCAGTGTACACCCACCCATACGAGAGATGTTGCAAAGAAAAATCAGTATTGTATGTCGTATGTGATACAATACAATACCAGGCACGTTACGTGGGTTATGGTAGGGGTATAATTGCACAAAGCATACCTTGTGACCTTGTGCAGATGACACCAGGTCAGGTGGAAAGGTACACAGAGACAGTGAAACATTGCCCAATGGAATGTCAGGGCCCAACTGACATAATTGTAGCCCCCAGGAGGGCCGGTTGTGGTTTGTGACTGTTGTAGACGCAACGCATTGTACCCATGTTTGCCAAGTACTTTGTATTGGCATTACATGGCTGCAATGTAGCTAAGCAGATAATCCTGCAGTTATGCTATTGAATATACCGTGACAGCATCACTCATGATTGATATGGAGTAGATAATTAGGTACATAACATCATTAGTATATAACAAGACACCACACCCTCAGAGTAAACTTGTGCAGTCAGTGAGCACCACAACAACGCAGGTAGGCAGTCGCTAGACTTGCCTGTCGTGTGTGGAACTACTCCTCTTCGCCTTGTTCTCATCACAGGGCATTCTCAACACAAATACACAGACAGGAAAGACAACAGAAAGAATGGAAGAGAACACAACACACACACAGCGAGTCCTACCAGACCAGGAGCCCATTCAGATTGAAAACTTAAAAAGTAACACACGCGGCCTTCCCATAGAGAGGCGTTCATATGAGTAAGTCATTCCACCCAGAGGCTGCAACTGGCTGGTCTAACACGCTGCACGCGTAAACTGCGCATGCGTACGAATCTCGCGAGGCACGAGCGCAGCGCCGTGGAGCGAGCGCAAGCTAGCCCCGCGCCAGATACAAGCGATGCGGAATAGTTTGGGGCTTGTTATTGCCAACAGGCTGTTCGACAAGATGAACCACTCACTTTTTACACCAGACGACAATGCAAGTACTCCCGAGGAAGTTCCGCCGCAAGTATACATTATTTCTCTGTTCAGTTTCCTCTCATTGCTCGGCTGCCTGGCGACGCTTTTGACGTATTCTCTGTTCAAGGAGCTGCGCTCTATTCCGGGAAAGATTCTCATGAACCTCGCATCGGCGATTCTGGTTGCATCTGTCCTTACGATCGTCTCCCTCTTCGTCGTGAACGAAAGGCCGCTCTGCAAGACGGTAGCAATACTGCTGCACTATACCTACACCTGCGAGTTTTTCTGGATGAGCGTACTGACTTTTGAGATAGCTCGGGCACTCCGCCAAGCAAATTCGGCGCCGATGAAACACTCCAAGCGGACAGAGAGGCAGAGGTTGTTGGTATACTTCATCATTGGCTGGGGTCTTCCATTGCTTGTCATACTGTGCACTGTTGTTGTGAACTTCGTGCATAATGAATACGTTCGCTACGGTGGACCAGAGAAATGCAGTGGCGGAGAAAATTATTGTCCTAACAGATACTGCTTTATAACAGAAGGAAAGGGCTATATTTTATCACTTTACGTTCCAGTTGGAATATCACTTTTGTTCAACTTTGCAGCGGCTTCATTCATTGGCTACGTGACAATCAAGGCCGCTGTGAACCGCTACAAACTCAACATAAATTCCACGACTTCCTACATCCGAGTGCTCATTTCAGTCATCTGCATCATTGGAGTGGTGTATGTCCTCAGTGCAGTATTCATCACACTCAGCAGAGTGCACAGTTGGGCCATCTACGTGTTTGCAGCTTTGGGAACAGCCCAGGGCTTCATTGTGAGTGCTGTTTTCATACTCAAGAGGCATATTGCAGAAAAGTACAAGGCCCGATGTGTTACTCTGCTTGAAAAGTTTAATTGCATTGAGAGTGAACCGAAGCACAGCAGCCCGCAAGAAACTAATCTTCAAGGAACAAATGGGACGGCCCTTCAGTCCAGAGAGCATCACAGAGTGTGACACAGTGGACAGTTGTTTAGCAGACAGTTTGGGTGCCTAGCTTTTCATTCTGCACATGGAAGCATTGATCTGCAAAACAATTCACGTTCAGTATGCAAAATGCTTGTTTTCACAAAAGGCCCAACTGACTCGATTTGAGGCTTAGGGCCATAAGAGTTGAAAATGTGTGTCTTTGCAGTGCCAACCCACCAGCGCATTATTGTATATGAGCGTTACTGTGGTGCCCTGAGTGCGTACTCCATGCATATACGGAAACTCAGCCATGCAATTTATCTCAAATCAGTGAGCGTAATACTTGCGTTGGTGCTTAACTTAGCCAAAGGGTGATCATAAACTCAGTATTGCAGAAAAATACAAGTCTGCTACCGTACTGAGAGCGAATACCTATGCCAAGTGAGTATAGCTACCACTTGCAGACACGTAAAGCTGCAAGGTGAAAGTATACTCAGGTATTACATGTATACCAAGAGATGACTAAAGTTCTACGTCACAATACAACAGGCAAAATGTGGTCGGGGTATCAATTTTGGATGCCTGAAGGCAGATTATGTTTTACATATATTATGTCTCTGTGGAGATGGCATCATCGATACCATGTCAGGGGAATCAATAACAAACATGAGGACCAGATGTGCTACAAAAAACGTTTTTCGGTTGAAAGGTTAAAATGATGTATACACAAAAACTGTGGCATTACACAATGGAGTGTCTTGGGCCCAACTGACATAATTTAGGTGCCAGAAGGGCTGGCTGTGGGTGTCTCTACATGAGTTTAGTACGCTGAACATATGCTAAGGGCTTTGAATTTGCATTACTGTGGTGACCTAATAGCTCCATGTAAAACCGCATAATTACCTAAATAATTGTGCAGTTAGCTACACACTATTGAGTATACCATGGTAGTACATTACACACAGATACAGGTTTAGCCAACAAGACACCACACCCTCAGAGTAAATGTCAGTAAACCCCACACAACAACACAGGCAGACTTACCAGTGTTCAAATCTTATGACACACTACACCATAGATATTGTACAGACAGGGAGAACACAACATGACCCAGCGAGTCCTACCAGACCAGGAGCCCATTCGTTCATATAATGGGAAGCTCTGCCGTCGTCCAGCGGCACAAAATCGCGCGCGTAGCAAAACGCGCATGCGCACGCATCTTCGGTGTGGGGGGCGGGACGGCCGTGTACCATGGAACAGTACCATATCTTGGAGAGGATTGGAGAGGGAGCCCATGGAGTTGTATTGAAAGCTAAACACCTACAGGTATACAGAAATGTCAAATACCACGAAATTAACTATTTTTGGGCAACAGACTGGTGAAGTAGTGGCACTGAAGAAAATCCCACTCAAGAAACTGGACGATGGTATTCCAAATTCGGTTTTGAGGTATGTTTTTTTTACTAGTTTGATGATGTGTTTTACACTTTCGAATTCTGCAAAGGGAGATGAAAGCACTGCAGGAGTGTGAAGACAGTCATCACGTTAGAAACAGAGCAGCTGTCTTTGTTGTTCGCAAAGCCGTCACTGATTGATTTTTCAGGTTGTTCGTTTGAGGGATGTTTTTCCACATGGCCCTGGATTCGTGTTGGTGTTTGACTACATGCTCTCTGACTTGGCCAAGGTGATCAGAAACTCGGAGCATCCCCTGACAGAAGCAAGTTCTTCCTCCCTCTATCCTTCATCAGACCTTGTATATATATTAATATGACTCTTAGGCTCAAGTCAAGACCTACATGATCCAGTTGTTGAAGGGAGTGACATACCTGCATAGTCACTCTATTATGCACAGAGTATGTATACACATAATACAGTAAGCACAGTGCCGTGTGTCAATGATTGGTTATTTGTAGGACCTAAAGCCAGCAAATTTGCTTATAAGTCCCATGGGACATTTGAAGATTGCAGACTTTGGGTTGGCCAGGGTGTTCTCTGGGGAGAGTGGGCGACTCTACAGTCACCAAGTTGCCACAAGGTGTGTCTCAATGTATTATTATAGTAGCTTCAAGTGTGTTGTAAACATCCGGTTAATGTGCAGGTGGTACAGGGCTCCAGAGTTATTGTACGGGGCAAAAGAGTATGATCTTGGAGTGGACATGTGGTACGGGCCTCAAGTGTCGTGACACATGTAATTTAATGGGTGGGGTCACACAAGTGTAATGTATACATGGTTTGGTTTCTCTGTTACTCTCTGGAATGTGTGCTCAATGTGAGAATTGCCTGAAAATGTGGCTCTTTGCATGCAGTACTCTCTGCTATACATAATGAACCAGATGATTTGGACGGCACAAAATAGGAGTAGTGGAATGCCCTATATACATGGCTCGACCTTTTGAGACTAATTGGATTCTAAAGGCCCACACAACGCTTTGCTGCGTAAGACAAGTCTCATGCAATGCCAATGTCAAAGGTGCATGCAACAACAATTTTAAGTGCACTTTGTTCGCAATGCATTCTTTAGGGCAGTTGGCTGTATCTTTGGTGAGCTTTTGAACAACTCTCCTCTATTTCCGGTAAGCATTATATATAACGTCGGAAGTTTCACTTGCCTTTTGGCACTGGATCGATAACTATTATCAAATGCATGTATAATATTCGAGGGGGAAAATGATATAGACCAGTTGTGCCAAGTGCTGAGGGTTCTAGGGACACCATCAGAAGAATCCTGGCCGGTATGTAGAAAGACACCAGTGTGTACACACACCTCTATACTTTGCTGCTCATTACTCCAGGGAATGTCAGAGCTTCCAGACTTCAAGAAGATATTGTTTCCCGAAATCCCTCCCATTCCTCTTGAAGTGGTTGTTCCTGATGCACCATCTCAGGTATGGAACTGTAGGGTGCAATACATATTCCTAAAACTCTATACCATGAAAGCATTGGTGTATACGTTCCATGAAATTAGTACAGTATCTTTTTTCACTCAGGCTATTGATCTCTTGAGCAAGTTTCTTGTGTACTATTCAAAGAAGCGCACAACTGCTAGCAATGTAAGATACTAAAATGTGAGTGAAATCTTGGTTGATAAACAACTTACTTTCAGGCGTTGGTTCATCTCTACTTTTTCTCTCCACCCCTCCCTGCTCACTATTCGGAACTTCAAATACCATCAAGACACAACCCAACTAGTAGTATGGAAGACTTTGACCCACTAGCACCTATAGAAAGTTTCCTGGTCAAGCCAGACATCATAGCAGCTTGCTCAGAGCGCCTCAGCTTTAGGTGAACAGTGCATATTGAGTATGAGGTTTTTTGCAACTTGCTGCCGTGTGAGGTTCTATGGTGTAACGGTTAGCACCTGGGACTCTGAATCCCAAGATCCGAGTTCGAATCTCGGTAGAACCTTCCTTTTTCACAACCTTTTGTTGATTGCATGGGTACCATAATACGTACTGATACTTTTTTCTGCAATACCTACCTACAATCTGTATTTTTTCCCTCCTGACATAAACCCGATAATGTTTTTCCCTTCGTTGGCGTTGTCATGCAATTATCGTTACGTAACACGGTCTCGCGCGCAAGCGCAATCGCGAGCATGTCACATGATAAGAAGGACCAATCAGCTTACGCCATCTGGCGAGCGCGACGAAACAAAAACAGTTGAAAGCCTCTTTCCAGCATCAAAGTGAAATCTCGACGTCCCAAGTCAGCGAAACGGAATGGAGCTACTCCGACCACTTCTTACCTTAGCTGTCGTCTCTCTGTTCGTGGTGGATGTAAGAGCGAAGCTGAAAGGCGACGAATGTGAAGGTATGTTGCTACCATTTCACTATAAAATGCGGACCCAAACCGTGTATTTTTCCGTATAGTATGTATCAACTTCCTGAACAAGTTAGTGGGGAAAATGAAAGAGCGAGAGGTGACCGTGAGCGACCACGAAATCGTTGAGGTGGAACTGATGAAGGCTTGTAAAGATGCCAAGGGAAAAGATTCAAGCTTTGTAAGTTTGTTGATACCTCCATTACCAGAATGTGTGTGCTAGGTGTGAGATGCCTGTGTCGCCACAATACTTCCTCTTCCTCCTGTATACTTCCTCACAGGGGGAAGTTGTTAATAATAAAACAGCATATTGTAACTTGTGTGCTCACCAGCAAAAACCATTTACACTTTCAGTGCTACTACATTGGAGCTGCTGATATATCAGCCACTAAGCTGGTGAGGGAAGTGACCAAACCGCTCGCCTTTGGCAAACCCACGGAGAAGATCTGTGAAGCTCTCAAGAAGAAGGACGAGCAGATCTGCGAGCTGAGATATGGTAGGAACCAACCATTGAGCTATATTATTGGCGAGCGGGAGCGAGCCAACCTAGTGGTTCAAACGCCACAATATTTCTATTATCCACGACTGTATGTCGTCCAACTGCGCATGCATCAGGATTACGCTTTTTTCATTTTTACACACCTCATGTCATTGCCGAATCTAGTCAGCGAGAGACTATCGTCCATTCAGCTCAGCGGCAATCGCTGCGCTCTTCGATGCCTGACCGAGGCTGTACTTCTTTCCAATCTTCATAGTTCCAAGTTGCAAGTTGTAAATAGCTAGTGCAGATCGACAGTCATTGTGTGCTCACTCCCGCTCGCCAAAAAATGCCTTGCATTCGCCATCTAGTATAATATAATTATACTTATGCTTTCAATAATTATTTACTGTAGCATGACAAACTACACTAGTCTTAGAACTCCTAATCTGGGCACTAATGGGACTTAAGAGTGTCTGTCTGAGTGGCGTGTCCTTGTTTCAGGGGTTAAGCAAGAAACTGCTCTTGGGGAAGGAAAAGTTGTCCCAGTCACATAGTTGTTCTTATTTAGGGGCGTCCTTAGAGAGAGGTTCCACTATAATAATTCTTGTGTATGTTTTGTCAACGGACTATATACTCCTTATAGTAGCATAACCTACTATAATAGTCCTTTAAACATGTTTTTTAACTTTCAGAGAAGCACATCGACCTGAACAGTGTGGACCTCAAGACGCTAAAGGTGAAGGACCTGAAGAAGATACTCAACCAGTGGGGAGAGGATTGCAGAGGCTGTGCCGAGAAGTCAGACTTTGTCAACCGCATCAACGACCTCAAACCACTTCACGTAGAGCTATGAGCTCGTTTCTTCCATCTGTAGTCTTATTTGATATAATTATTTTAGCCATGTATTTAAACACCTCCGATTTGTAAACATCCACTGTCTTCAAGAAAAATCAGTTGTAATAACCAGGTATTAAATTTCTGACCATTATTTTGTACACGGAATCTCAGTTTTGATTTGGCATGATGGAACAAATTTCACGTGACAAGTAGACCGCAGCATAAAAAGCAATGATAGTACATACAAAAGTGCAAAGAGATAGGAGACAGTAACAATCCTCGCACCATTTACCAGCATACACCCGAAGAGACAAACATGTGTACATGTCCATAAATACAACCCTCATAATAACCTGAATAGCCTATTGTACACCCTCTTCAGTACAAGTACCCACAGCAGTTGGCCTCCCCACAGAGGCACTCCACCTGACCCTGTTCGTCTTGGTTCATCTGGTAGTCAAAGGTCAGCTCCTGACCTGTGCTGATGTTCTGTGTGGAGAAGAAGGCGATGCGAGGGAGCCTCTCGTCCAGCGTGTCGATCCAGACTGAGTAGACCCTCAGGTTTGGATTGCACTGGAGGGGTGACACACAAACACATTACATTGTGTACGCCAAAACCACTACAAAGTATCGAAACTTTCCTCTACTACTGTATATACAAAGAGTTTGTTGAGCAATAATAGAGGAATGTAGGCCCCTGGCTGACTTGACTTACAGAGTGATTGAAGAAGTGGGAGATGTTGCCGTAGTGTGCAGCGTCTATGGTGAAAGCGTTGTCATCGCAGTTGAAGTCGAGGTCAAAGAGATAGGTCCTGCCCTCCTGGTCGTAGAGCTCCCCGCGCCTCTCCGCCTCCTCCGTCGTAACCACCTCCCCTACGTACTCCGTCACAAATGTGTTTGGTTTTATCGGCTCCATTGTCTTGACTCCCCAACCCCGACCGTTGGGCGTGCGGAAGATGCACATGTTGATCTTTCGTCCACATTGCACGATGCGGTTGATGCAGTCCTGCGGACAGTTGCAGCGAGAGTTGCATTCGTAGATTGGGTTCCCCGGCGGTAACCTGATCTTCCCGGCGAGGGAGTAAGGGAACTCTGCTCCGGCCATTTTCGGACAGCAGTACTGGTTCTTGGGGCTGCACTTTTTCCCCATGAGGTAGCAGTTGCATCCGCACACCGTGCTCCCGACTTCGGAACTCTGCGGGTTCGGGACCCCTTCTCCGTACAGGTTGGATGTGATGTACTTGAAGGTCCACGGGATTGGAGCCTGGTCGATGCGATTCTCTACGAGAATGAAGGCCTCGTTTTTCCGGCATTGCTGGTTGAGCATGAACTGCCACTCCAGGAGCTCCTGTTGATACTCCGGGTTAGGGATCAGTGGCTGGGAGTACACTGGGTCTAACGACACTGGGGCTGTAGTCGGAGAAGATAGTTGGACTGTTTGTAGGAGAGAAGGTTGGGGCGGTGGCGTGGGGGGCAAACTAAACGTCGGAGTGAGGTAGGCCTTTGCATTCAAGGAAGAGGTGGTGGAGGAGACTTCAGCGTGACCTCCACTGCCAGAGGTGCTAGAGCCACTCGAAGGGACTAGCTCTAGTGAGGGAGTGGGTGAGGAGGAATGTGCTCGTTTCCGCAGCCGTCTCTTGGACCAGGACTCGCTGTCAGACGAGTTCTCGGTGGCAGTGGACTGGGTGGTCGAGGTGGGAGTGTGGCAAACGATCCCATTCTTTTTCTTCAAGACAACCTTCTTGCCGTTTGGTGTGCGGCCGTTCAAGACGACCATCTTGCCGTTTGCAGCGTGGGTGTTCAAGACCGCTTTCTTGCTGTTCATGGGGTGGCCGCCCAAGACCAGTTTCTTGCCATTTGCAGCATGGCCGTTCAAGACCACATTCTTGTCGTTTGCAGTGTGGCCATTGGGTAGTAGGCTCTTCCCGATTGTCTCCACTCTGTTGTTCCGCTGAAGCACCGAGTGGTTGAGCCCGTTCAACGTGCGCTTTATCCGCGAAGAGCAGACGTTTATCTGAACCCTTGAGTGGCCTTTTACCATGGGAGGCTGTTCCAAGGAAGGAAGCGGCGTCTCTCCAGACAGACTACTACGGTTCCCAGAGACACTGCTGTCCTCGTCCGAATCGAGATGCAGTCGGAATGAATCGTCGACAGAGAAACTACCGTCTGACACCAGCGAGCTCGAGTCGTCGCAACTCGACAAGAGAGGGCTCACGGATGGAGAGGTGAGGACAAAGTCGCCCCCACTCCTCCCCTTCCTCTGCTTCAGTATGTCCTTCACCTTTTGTCTGCTTCGCGAGGAAGCTGATTTCGGTCGCTGTTGCTGTTCCCTGAATCTCACTGACGAGGATGGTAGGAGTTTCGGTGTTGAAAAATGGGCACCCTTCTTGACCCTGTCTTTTTCAGTGGCCCGTCTGTGTTGATGAGAAAAAGACGACAGTCTCCTGCTGGTTCCGCTTGTCGGCTCGGACAAATGCAGCCGTAGCGTGCCCTTTGAGTGCAGGGTATTACTCACGAGAATGTCATTTGCCGGCAATGAGCTATCGTCAGGCTGGTTCGACCTCCCCGGCTTTGCTTTCGAACGGGCCCTAACTTTCGAGGAGCCGGACATCGAGTGAACCTTTGCTTTTGTCGAAGAAGAAGAGGATGCTGAATTGGGGGGAACTACTGGAGTTGCGGTAGTGTGGGAGAGATTGGAGGGGTTTACGAATACATTCTTGCCGAGGTAGGACTGGAGGAGGTCCCAGCAGTTCATGCCGCTGGCCAGCACCCACGAGTTCTCTTCCTCCCCATACCCCTTCCACTTGAGAAGGTACTCGTACTCTTGGTACTCTTCAGACTGCAAACATACAACAACCACTGTATATATAGAATTATCACAAGTGTCCCGAATGCGGTTGGATCGTGTACGTGTGCTAAACCAGAGGATTCGCAGAAATTGCTTTAAGAGATTCTCGAAATATCGTCACGGAAGGGCACTACTGATACTCAAATGGCAGCCAAAGTATTGGCATCGAATCCACACATAGACAAGATATAATACATAATAGTGTCAGTTTTACCCAAATTCATACAAAATTTCCAGTGCCAAAAGTGAATACACATATTTTAAAACTGCATGAACAATGCACAAACCTACAAATGCCACAGATCAAAACACTCTCTATTGCCAATAAAAACCTCCCTTTCTTTTTGTGGGGGTGCATTTGGTTTGTAACAGGGTACTATACACACAACCACAAAGAATCAGGGGGTTGGTACATATAAAACAGTAGTACACCTCACCCACTGGTGGGCTCGAATACAAAGAATCAGGGGGTTGGTACATATAAAACAGTAGTACACCTCACCCACTGGCGGGCTCGAATACAAAGAATCAGGGGGTTGGTACATATAAAACAGTAGTACACCTCACCCACTGGTGGGCTCGAATACAAAGAATCAGGGGGTTGGTACATATAAAACAGTAGTACACCTCACCCACTGGCGGGCTCGAATACAAAGAATCAGGGGGTTGGTACATATAAAACAGTAGTACACCTCACCCACTGGTGGGCTCGAATACAAAGAATCAGGGGGTTGGTACATATAAAACAGTAGTACACCTCACCCACTGGTGGGCTCGAATACAAAGAATCAGGGAGTTGGTACATATAAAACAGTAGTACACCTCACCCACTGGTGGGCTCGAATAGATTCCACCTCATACTCTTCCTCGTCAGTGGCAACCGTCGGTGAGGGAGCTTTGCCTTTTTTAGATGTCGTCTTACTGGAGATTGGCTTTTTACCTTTCCCCTTGTCGAGGCGTGGAGCGGCCATTGAAGATGTGGCTCGCTCCTTAGACAATCCTGTACACATGTATATACACATGGCTCTACACAGAAGAACCACACTCGCAGAGAAATAAGAGCAAAAGGCTATTTAGTTAGCTAGGCCTAAAAGCTTCAACTGGCTCACGAACTACGTATACAGCATACACTTACTGGAGGTAGGCTTTGAGCGAGTAGACTGGGTAGCCATCAGATCCCCTACGCAACCTCTGCGGTGGCAACAGCTGGGGGAAAGACAGAACACGACTGACGACAGTGGGCGGTGGCGATAGCTGGCTCAGCAACATTCCAAGCCCTTAGCACACGATCGAGCACTGGGGTTACAGTACGTACCTCAGCGCTAGAAGCTCGTGCTTTCTTCACGCTGTGTAGGCAGCTCCTTTTCACCGGCAGAGGCGAAGCGGTGACGACTGCAGCAAGCAGCACACGCAGAGCTCTAGCTGGGCCGCCAGCCAGCTCGGGAGGGCGATGAATTTTGGCGCCAAGAGTCACGTGACACAGAAATTTCTGTCAACTCATGTTTTCAAAACAACAAACAGAAACACAGAAAAATGTTTTTTATTTATCCTTTTATGACAGCAATTGGCTTTAGTTTGATGACTTTCTTACTAATACCAGCAGCATGACCTGAAGAAAAACAAACAGGTGTATATACAAATGTTCAAAATAATGTTCAAATGGTTATAGATTCCTCACATGTATTGACAACATCCGTGACATTCTTGTATGACTCTGGAGCCTATAATAATACATGTATATCAATTAAATACTCCAAACTAAAATGATTAACAATGGTACTTTAGGGGAATAAAACATTTGTGTGATTACGCTGCAAAACACCAAAGTTTTTTTCCCCGCAGAAGTTTCCCACTACACGCCACGTGTATGCCATACCTCTTCCATGACAAGCTTGGGTGAAGCCACTCTGATTGATATTCCTTTCTGCTCCAACTTTTCAAGCACGTCTTCGTACCCAAGTGTTCGCCTGCCAATGCAATCGACATACAGCTGTACAATGTTTATCATACAGGTCCGGGTGACACACGTAAAGGGAGGGAAGACAGCGCATGCACGGCCAAACCCAACAAGATCCTGTGGGCATTACCAACTTGCTGGCGTATAGGTGGGGAAAATGGTGGGGGTAACGATTCTATATACTCCACAGGATTCTCCACATGTAGATAAAACACTTCATATTACACTTACCTGGACTTTGCTCTTGAAAGTGCTCGTCCCTGCAATGCAAACAGCACAGTAAAGACAGGCTCACAATATAATAAAATGCTGGAGCCCACAGCACAAAGCATTGCAATTTTCCAGTGTTGCTGATAGCTGATAACGTAATCTTCCGCAAAAAATGGCGTATTATGACTCAAACACAGTGCGATTTTAAAACATTGTTTATGTTCAGAAAATCCCCTCGATTGTGCGTCATGATGGGTTGCTGGCCTGGCAATGTGTGTGTTTAGCGTGAAAATGACTCACTGCTCCGTGGCATGTCGACCCAAACGTCTCCTCAAAACCTTTCTGTGTACCAGTCAGCACGTAGCTGGAAGAGGATGGAAATAAACAGTAAGAGCCCTGTGAAACCAATGAATCTTTGATAGCTACCAAAATATGAACAGTATGCCATCACTAGTGACGTGTGTGTCGTAGTACTTTAATAACAGGAAATGTAGAGACAATTAACGCACATGTCAGCAAAAGATGTGGGTGTGCACGTTCTAAATCTGTATATACACCTGCACGTTCCCATGGTTCCTCCAATGAGAACAGGCTGACCAATGAGCTGGTAGTCCACGGGGATGAGAGGGTGGTGTGGAGGGAAGGCACGGGTGGAGCCCTTCCGATGGACCAGCAAGTTCCTCTGCTTACCATCCAGCATGTGAGATATGAGTCAAGGATATCCCATCGCTAAGAACACACCACATACCAATTGTGTGTTCTGCTTGTGCAGGGACAGTCATTGGAGCTAATGCAATGCTTGGCTACTATACTGTGTTTGACCGAGAGAACAGGGGTTGCATACGGAGGTGTTCAAGGCGGCATGCTATTGCCGCTGCACATTAGTGTTTGTGGAACACATATAATTATACTGTTTCAAGACTTTACAGAATCTAGAGACGATGAGTCCCTCTTTAAGGACACCTCTCTAATAAACACGTTTCATATTTGCAATTTTCACTCCTGAAACAATAACACTTCACAAATGGTTCTGTCTCATTAGTGTCCGGATCAGGGGGCAACTCGATCACATTCCATTCAGTGGGCTTTTCCTCATACCTCTAACATTCCACCTCCAACTAGCAATTCAATTATCGCAGGCCAATGCACTAGTCACACGTCTGCCATAGCTACAGTGCATTAGACGACCAGTTAGTGCAGAGCCTAATCTGGTTAAGTACATCTCAAAGGGAATGCAGTTACGGGAAACACGGTGCTATATAATCGTTATAGAGAGAAAGGTGGATATGTGTTCTTCAAACTTGGCAATGTTGTGTGAGACGTCATAAATGACGTGCATGTCCAAGTCGTCCGGAGTGGATTTGAATGCCTTTGCAAATGCCTGCAACAAAGACGGATAAACCGACAATACTTTGATCACAAACTCAGCCATGATTTCCATTACGAGGAAGGCTTACCAATAGATAGTGAATGTGGCAGTACATAAGGTCTAAAAATAGTGTTACTAAAGATGTACCAGGACCCAGTGCAAGAATGCCAATTATGTTTAAAACATTTCTGCAAATTGCCACATTCCCTTCGAGAATGTGGTTCAGTACATCACGTGCTGCATGGTTCTAGCAAGCGCACACTATTACACCATCCATCATCTTGCGCACCCAGAGAGTGCCGTCCTGTACAAACCTGTCTGGCAAGGAAGGTCATGCTAGAGCGGTTGACCCAGGCGTAGTTGGCAGCAGACGCCATGGCTTTGAGGTAGTTCTGTCCCTCGGTGGACGAGATGCGGGCACAAGCCAGCTGGCGATCGTTGACTTGGATCCTGTCTCTCTTCATCGCTCTCTCCATCTCCACCAGAGCATCTGTATAAATACATGACAACCATACATTAGTGGATGAAACAAGAAAAACTCCAAATAAAGAACACCTCTCCTTAAAAGGGCACTTGGTTCTGCCCTATACCAATAGAATTAGTTGCACACTTTTGCTGTCCATAAGGTGTCCACTATTTAGAGTTATAATTAGACAGCAAGTCCATGATATCCACATCCATTAAAAACCAGGGGGACCTTGCACTGTTAGAGGACCACCCACAAGACGTTTGGTGTAAAATGTTTCTGATGTTGAGACATTTACCCGTTGCCACTTGGTGACCTAGCCCTCGACTGCCACAGTGGATCATCAGACACACCTGTGGACACATTAGAGCACCACACAACTGTGCCTAAGTATATAGAATTCATACAATAGCCGAGTGCAGTAGGGCAAATAATCAAGCAAATTCTTGCCATATTATGTGTGTATGCACATAAGTGTGTCCGTCATGCTCAATTAAGTCACTAATGCTTCGGGTAAAACTGCATAATAAATTTCTGATTTCCGATAGCTCGCAAATCATCAAAGGCATTCATTATAGTATCATACATACGTGTACCTGTCCTTTCTGCTCAACTCCCATTCTGTAAGCAGCGAGGTCGTCGTAAATCTCGTCCACGACTTGTATCTCTGCATAGTGGTTCCCCGCACCCAATGTCCCCAGCTATAATAATACATTCACAACATCAGAACACAACAAGGGGAGGAGGGAAGAGTAGATAGGAAAAAAGAATAAAAAGACTTTTTGACAAACGGTCACCATACCACTGGGGCACACACCCAGAGCAATGAGAGAGGTACAGTACTGTCTTAGAGAAACTCTGTGCCGACTTACTTGTGGTAGGCCTCGTTTCTTTGCTCGTGAGGACACCTTTGACGGATCAGCCTGCAGCATCCGCCCATACTCCTCACAGTGCTCCTGGACGGAAATACAATGACAGAGCTTTAACCCTCACAGTGTCACCACTTCCATATCTAGAATCCTCCTATATACTTTCTGGGCAAAATTTGAAACTTTTTGTGACAACTTTTTGTGTATGTGTCTAGGTTTTGGTAGTTCAAGCTTATCATCAAGGTTTCTACGTAGCTCCTTAATAAATGTGGGACCTATTATTTTACAACGGATCGCATTACAGAACTGTCACTTACGGAATGTTAGAGCTACAGACTAAAGTATTGACTTTATATGCAACCAGGCGGTATATACCTGTATATATGACCGCGTGCAATAGCATTGGAATGTAGTGTCCTATAGAGAGTTTCTTTTATTCAGAGTGTCCAATTGTATATCTGCAGGTTGGCTCCAATAATGTTATTCACCTTGTCCTCGGCCCAGGCGTAGCCCTCTCTGAGACTCCAGTCCATTCCCATCTCTAAGGCTTCCTCGAGGTCACGAGCACCCATAGGAATAATGCCCTTTGACCCCACTCCCACCGGAATGTGATCAAACAAAGACTGTGATATGGGGAGACCAAAGTGGAACTCGTCTAATCTGGACACCAATGGGACAGAAGAATTAGTGAGGTGTCCTTATATCAGAGGTTAACTAACTGTCGTTTCATGCAATTTACAACCCCAGGACACCATCACTAAAGATTCTATTGGTGATGGGACGACAGTCAGCTAGGTGTACGTACAACTTCAGAGAAGAGATATAGGAAATTGTAGACCTACAGTTGACTTCATTTCATACTTTTGTGTCACGATGTTTTGGAGAAGTGCAAAAAGCACACATTGTATTGTAAAACCCGGCTTTTATTTGTGTGCGTGTAGACACACATACGCACACAAACCTGAGCCAGCTGCTCTTTAATAGGAACGACGTCTTTCTCAGTGAGATTTGTCCGGATAAGACGCACTCCACAGTTTATGTCAAATCCAACTCCACCTGCAACACAACAGACACCGCATGGGAATGAGCATATATAGTATAACTATATTCCCTTACTTGTCTTACTTGGAACGGATATTAACCCCAGGAAATAAACGGGTGGCATAAAAGTGTGAGCGTGAAAAATTATCTATCCACGAATGTTTTGTCCACTATTTTGAGGGTGGGGATCATTTTTGATTACACAGATAAGCATGTAAAATACTGCACTTATTATAATTGTAAGTTGTGATCTTCAGAAATGAGAGAATATATATATACCGGGAGAAACGACAGCTAATGGGTCCGCTGTGTCAAACGCCGCCATGTTTCCGATAGCAAAACCGTATCCAGAGTGAATGTCGGGCAGTCCAATAGATTTCTGTACAGACAACACAAAACAATTTATAGCCGGTATGTGGAGGTTTTTGTCTTCGTTACGGCGGTCTCACCCCTACGATCCCTGGCAAGGCAGCCACATTGCCAATCTGTTTCACGGCTGGTAAAAACCCACCAACACCTGAGAAAACCAGTTTGCAGACACTTGCAGCAAATACTCCAGCCAACGTGTTCACCTTGAGATGCACTGTGGTGTCGCAGTTCCTCATACATGAGGCCTTTGAGACTCTCGTTCACATAAAACAGTCCCTCAACCTTCACACAAGGTGTACGATGAAGGGTGGATATGACAGTAATATCCGTTGGAAAGAACTCACTTTCATGTTAGGCACGAAGCCCTTGTTGATCTTGTAGCAGTAGTCGGACATTTTCTCCAGGTAGGAGCATTCTTCCTTGAAAGAGCGAGCCATTCTCCTGCTTCTCCCGAGTACGCAGCTCAGCTCCAGACACGTCGTGTGCTGAATCGGCACTCTTGCGCAATTGTTTCGCCGCTGCTGCTGCGCGCGTGCGTATGAGTTGTGTGCGCACGCGCGTGACAGACCGGACACGATCTGAGATCTGACTAGAAGAGGGCCTAGCCTTGACGGTCTTTTGTTCGGTTTGGGTGGCTGCGTGCATAGTACGACACTGGCAAGCCTGGAAGAGGTACTGCAGAGGTGACTGATCAGCAGTAGCGGTGTGGAACCTTTCTCCTATCTGATCGACTGACTACCTACCACACCGGGCGAGGGTCGCGCGCTTGCGGGTGAGTTTGTAAACTTGTTAACTACCACGTGTTTTTCCTCCTGCCGCGTACCAAGCCCATCGAATTGTCGGCACTGAGACGCCGGCTTGCAAGTATTTTTTTTAGCGTAGAGCTATATACACCCTATGTATGTAGGCTTAGCTACAGTGTGTGTTTGCTTTGCGTGTGTTCCTACCTACGTACGTACACGTAGACGTGTACACAGGTACGTACAGCTGCACTTTCGCCGTCGCGTGAGATCCACGCTCCCTCAATGGCGAGGGGGTCGGAAGGAAGTGAGTTTCCTGTGATGATGTGTCTTACTAAGAATATTCTGAGGGGTTGTTTAGCTAGGCCAGCAGGCACCATACTTATTACGAGTTAGTCTTGGCTCCGCTTTCAAGTATAGTACCGCTAATATTATTCAAAATCTATCTACACAAATAAACAGTCTTCTACTTGTGTATAAATAAGTTAGCTGGTCTGCACCTTCAAACTGTGTCAACGCATTTTACTTGCATTCTTTGGATACTCTTGAAACTGCCAAAGGAAACATTTATACAACCGACGCGTACACATGTACATCTGGCCCCTTGTGTGTATAATGCCTGGAAGTAGTAGTGTTTTCGCATATTGGACCTCATTAGTATGAGAGTTGTATTAGCTATATACATATGCAACCATACAGCACTCTGTACGGTTGTATGCAGACTGTCATCCGCTTACAGATAACGCCTCCTGTCTGCATGTACTGTAATGTGATTATTTGCTAGGTCTCCCTGTATGTGGTTGTACCTTTCATGTAGCTGTACACATACTTGTTCTGTAACAAGATTGTACTTAACCTGGGTGCCACCTTGGAGCTAGAGTTTTGTATACGAGCGGCAGTTGCTTCCTCCTCAACAGCTCACTAACCTACTGTAGTAGGCGAGTGAAGTAAACCGTCTGAATCGTCTGAATCGCACAGTGTTTCTAAATAATGTGGTGCCACCTTGGAGCTAGAGTTTTGTATACAAGCGGCAGTTGCTTCCTCCTCAACAGCTCACTAACCTACTGTAGTAGGCGAGTGAAGTAAACCGTCTGAATCGTCTGAATCGCACAGTGTGTTTCTAAATAATGTGTATCTCGCGCAGGACAGTGCGCTTCACGAACGCCACATAAGATTCTGCTTGCTTCTCAAAGTGTGTTGCGTTCTTTTAGTCTGTTCGTCATTAGGTGTGAATGCCAGGTGGGTAAGTAGCAACACCCGGACGGAAAAAGAGCTGCCCTCGGTGTGACTCAAACCCACGAATCTCTGCTCTCTAGGCAGAGTGCTCTACGGAGTATATACACACTAGGCCACTTCAGCAGGCTGGGCTCTGGCAACTCACAAGACAAATAGATAACTGTGCACATGTGGTGTAACATGTAACACAAAACCATCACGTGCGGTGTATATATACGTACCATTGTGACTGTGTTTATTTACCAGACTTTGGAAAACTGACAGAGTCTCTGACCTAATACATGTGAGCGATGCTGGCATTCTCGTAAGCAATCCCCCCACAATTAGAGGCATGTTATGACATTATCCAATAACGTTTGCATAGAAATGGTATTCGCTAAGGGAGCAATGGAATATGGGGACACATTGACCACTTCCCATATATTAACCCCCACTTAACTGCACTTACAGACACATACGTACTCCAGAAAACGAGGGGGGAAGCGGAGATCATTAAAAAGGGAGCGTAACCCCTTGTTTTCCTACTTCAGTTAAACTCAGGTCTACTTTTACACTGTAAATCTGTCACCAGAATGTCATGCCATGAGATGTCCCAGACTTTGTATGTATATTATTTTAACAGGTCATTTTTACAGTATATATCATCGTCCCCAAGGCCTCCCCGCTTACATGTACTTGTGCTTCCACCTCACGCGATATTTCAGACCAAGCATTCCCTGTTTTGTAACTGTACCTCATGTGCAGAAAATCGTGCCACTTGACGTATGAAAATGTAGGAGGAGAGAGCCTGTGTAAGCTGAGCATTGTTTTAGTAGCTGGTATAGTGAGAGAGGGTAATGTTCCATTGGGCCTCCTTTTCCTCCATGCCAGAGCCTGGAAGCTTTGCCCTTTCTGGGAATTGGAACTAGCTGGGGGAAGGTCCAGTGTACGTGTATGTGTGTGCGATATTTCCTTCACATGCTGCGAGAAATGTGACGCAAGGGTGGGGTGTTTTAAAGATTACGTGGTCAGTCCAAATGTTGCCATTTAGGTCCCAAAAGACCGTACTATGCGTGTGATATGAAAAGAGGGCAATAAGATTGTGTGTACTCATACATTACGTGTATGTATATGTCAACAACGAGGTTGCAAGGCAAAGACTGCACAACTACACCCGGGACAAAAGAACTGCCCTGGTAGAGGGATTCAAACCATGCAACTCTGCAGTCTAGGCAGAGCTCTCTACCAACTGAGATACATACTTACACCAACAGTATGTGGGCATGTATAAGGTTTGCGAGCATGCCCGCCATGATCAAACCTACATGTACTTGGTACGTGTAAGCTGGAAGCCATATCCGTTCTGCTGGGGTGCTACTATATACTAGCCAATACCTATAATGCGTCGTTGCTGAGATAGCATGTACCAAGTAGTAGGAGTATGGTGGAATAACAATGGTGCAGTTTATATAATACATTTGTACCTGAGCACGATAGGACCCGTGTATTGCCGTCCCATAGATCAGCGTGTGGGCAGACCCTATAATCTCTCAGCGTGTAAACACTTTGTGTGCATCCGAGGAATTTGGGCTCCTTCAAACTCCTACGATTCTAAATTGAATCTCTGTTATATACTGCAGTGTTGTTGTTTCAGTGCGACAGAAGCCTGAGGCAATGCCTCTACTTATAAACCGGCAGATTTGCTCCACGCTATATATCAGCCTAGGAGTTACTCTTAGGTCTCACTTGCAAAGGCTTTCTCACGGACAACTAAAAGAGTACCTTCCACAGTGAGATCGAGGTCTGGCCGTCGTGCTATAGAAACAGCCAACAGGGCGAAAGAACTAAAGATTCCGGAGGGCAAGAGGGCCAGAGGGCCGGGGAAGAGTTGACTGCCTCGTGTATATCATTATAATACGCTCACAAGGCGTGCCTTTGAACGGGGAAATTTTGATAGTGGTATGCATAGCACCTGCCCAGTGTGTGTGCAGTACATACAGTATATGCATAGCTCCTGCCCAGTGTGTGTGCAGTACATACAGTATATACATAGCACCTGCCCAGTGTGTGTGCAGTACATACAGTATATACATAGCACCTGCCCAGTGTGTGTGCAGTACATACAGTATATACATAGCACCTGCCCAGTGTGTGTGCAGTACATACAGTATATACATACTCCTGTAATAATTATAGTTGTATAGCGATAAGTTTTCTGAAGGAACAAACTTGATGCATGTAACTGCCTGGTAGTTTAATGGGGGGAAACAAACTTTCATACATGGCTGTCTGGTCCTCTCTCTCTCTCTCTCTCCACAGAGTAACTAGGAGCCAGCCATGCCTCTGTTTGGTAAGAAGCACGATGCTCGAGTGACGGCCAAGTACCACATCAAGGACCTCCTCGGAAAGTAAGCCCATCTAATTCTTCATCTTCAGGTTTTGGTTTTTACGGTCTCTCTGTATGCTGGCATAGTATTCTCCATCCCTCTTCCTCGGTCTCTCTCTCTCTCACTCTCTCTTTCTCTCTCTTCCTCGTCTCTCTCTCTCTCTCTTTCTCTCTCTCTCTCTCTCCCTCTCTCTCTCCTCTTTCACTCGTCTCATCTCTCTCTCTCCTCTCTCCTCTCTCTCTCACTCTCTACTCTGTCTCTCTTCTCTCTCTCCTCTCTCTCTCTCTCTCCTCCTCTCTCTCTCTCTCTCTCTCTCTCTCTCTCTCTCTCTCTCCATCCCTCTTCCTCGTCTCTCTCTCTCTCTTCTCCAACCATTCGTGTCCCTTCATCCTTTCTCCCGCCAATCCTTGTTCTTCTTCTCCCCCTCTCTCTCTCCCTCCCTCCTCCTCTAATAATACACATGTACTTTTGCCGCGTGTGGTTCATCGACAAACGTTTCCCAGCCTCTGGTCTCCATTGTGGTTGGTCATTTTCCTTTCTCCCCCTTCTCCCTCCCTATCTCCTCAATCACCACACACACACACATGCACGCACACACGCGCACACACACACGCACACACACCAGAGGAGCGTTCTCAGAGGTGTTCCGTGTCCAAGACAGAGAGACCTCGGTGCAGTATGCCATCAAGATCATCGACAAGAAAGCACTCAAAGGAAAAGAAGAAGCCCTTCAGAATGAGATTGGAGTATTGCGGAAGTGAGCGCAATTCTTTAATAGTCAACTCTTTATTGACATCATCTGTGTAATTATTGGCAATAAGTTGATCAGGTTCACTTACAAGTTATCACTTCGGCTGAGTTTTTCATTACAGTGCATAAGTCGTGTTTTGTGTGTACATTTTATGTATTGCAGACGCTTGCTTCTCTAGTTAACCCTCGGCGCGCATGCGCAGCGAGGGTTACTGTAGTTGGTCTGTCTGTCTGTCTGTCTGTCTGTCTGTCTGTGTGTACATTAGACACCCGAGGTCGCTTGCACTGTATCCTTCTGAGGATAGCGAGGATGCTAGGCCCCCAGCCGTAGTTAAAGGTCACTCCACGTGCCAAAAGAATGCTTGGCATTTCAATAACAACACTATTGTATGTGCATTGATACTCTTGAACAGAGTGGTCAATAGGTTTCATGTGTGTCTGTCAGTCTGTATAGCTGTGTGTGTGGAACTTGTCTGTCATTTTGGCACATGGACTGCATTTAACAACTGCTAGTTGCCCGTTTAAGACTATCATCCCTCCTTCCCTCCCCTCCCCTCTGTACCCCGCCATAACAAAACTTTATCTCTTCTCTTCCCTTCTCTCTCTCCCTCTCTCTCTCTCCCTCCCTCTCTCTCTCTCTCTCCTCACACACCCCTCTCCTCTCCCATACCAACCACAGAGTGAAGCATCCTAACATTGTAGGTCTGGAGGAGGTCTTTGACGACAAGACCAGGCTCTATCTTGTTATGGAACTGTGAGTTTCTTACGTAAGGCGATTATTAAAAAAATCCCTAATACTTTAGCTCTAGTGTCCTACTACGTACATATAATTTGATACCTAGCGCATTTGAATTCTTCACGAAACTGTCTAAAAACCCTTGTTGTTTCACATGCAAATAGTTCGACTACTCACCCGGTTACACTAGTTCTCAGGAACTATATGTGGTATTTCGTGATTGCAGGATATGTGAAACTGACTCGACTCAGTGCATATTGCTTTCTATTGCCACTTGTGTATATACACAGCCACATGATTTTCTCTAACGTTCGGAGTACTTCTTAACCCCTTAGTGGCAATCGAACTTTCTTTATTCTTTGTAACTGTACGAGAATCACGGTGACCGCTGGGAGCAGTTACACATTAATTAACTCCTTAGTGGCCGTCTAGGCTAGCTTTTTTTAACCCCTTATCCACAGGGTGACGGGGGGAGAGTTGTTTGACCGGATTATCGCCAAGGGCAGCTACACGGAACAGGACGCCAGCGCCCTGATCAACCAGGTCCTGGAGGGTGTCGACTACCTTCACTCTCTCGCAATTGTTCACAGAGACCTGAAGGTGGGCTTTAATTAGAGTTCTCTAATATGGTGGGCTTTATATAGAACATTATAAGCAACATTTTTGTGTACATAGAAATATAATTGTGTGTGTATTTTCCCATGCAACTTTGTTGCGTGTAATTTGTGGTGTGATGCCCATGCAGAACCACATTTCATAGACAATGCTCGGTACAAGAAAGGTGCATAACACTTCAGATTTTTTCTCATGCAGTGAAGTTGCGCTGTACAATGTACGAATGTTTGCCTGTAGTGATTGTATTATACAACATTTGGCCGAGTTCCCAGATGATTACGCACACAACTAGCCCCCCTACCTCCCTTTGAGCTCTGTACCGTCCATATCCATAAGGTGTGCACGTAACACGATCTTCTTCCATGTTTGTTGTGCCTCTGCCTTTCTATGTACTTCTTAGTTTTCACATGTACAGTTATAATATGGGGTTTGTTGCTCAGTTGCCTAGTGTTGGGTGGTAATAGACTGAGCCGTTCCTTCTGTGCTGCCATGTTATGTATGTATTTGGGTAGCCTAGAGAGCAGGGTGTTATGGGCTGAGTCTGCACTTGTATACCATTGTGTGATTCATCTATAATTTCCCTCTCCTTCCCTCTCCCTCCCTCCCTCCCTCTCCCTCCCTCCTTCCCTCCCTCCCTCCTGGTGTTCAGCCCGAGAATCTTCTCTACTACAGGTATGTACACGTATTATGCATAAAGTACTTGCACACCACGCACACAAGAATTTACTTGAGAATATGCCACTTTTTTTAGCTGCATCCATCTCGTGGTCAAATTTCGTGTTACCGACTAATGCACACACTTTTCGCCTCTCTCCCTCCTCCCTCTCTCTCCTCCTCTCCAGCCCGGCGGACGATTCAAAGATCATGATTAGTGATTTCGGTCTCTCGAAGATGGGTATCGAGGACAGCGCCAGTCTCGCCACGGCCTGCGGTACTCCTGGCTACGTGGCTCCGGAGGTACTCAGGAGAAAGCCGTATGGAAAGGCTGTTGACTGCTGGTCCATTGGCGTCATTGCTTACATCCTGTGAGTTACAGCAGAACCCTCGATGAAGGGCACTCCAAATATAGGGAAAGGACTCACTTTGAGTTGTCCCAAACGTTCACTTTTGTATCAATCTAGTACATTTTAAAACTCCAAAGAACGGACAGCAAGTTCAACCATAATTATAATACTTTGAGAGAAAAAAGAAAAGTGAATGTCTTGGACCTCAAAGTGTGTCCTCTTTTCGGAGTGTCCATTATTGGTGGTTCTATATATCTGTACATGGTATGAATAGCTGTTACAAGCTCTCCCTCTCCCTGCAGACTATGTGGCTATCCTCCATTCTACCACGAGAACGACGCGGAGCTGTTTCAGCAGATCATGCGAGGGGACTACGAATTCGACTCGCCGTACTGGGACAACATCTCCGACTCTGCCAAGGACTTCATCCGGCATCTAATGGAGCTCGACCCAAAGACGAGATACACCTGTCGACAGGCCGTCGATCATCCTTGGTCAGTAGGAGAGGGATTTGATATTGCAACGGGTCCCGCTACTATTATATGTGTATCGAAACTCATTATTATGCACCCAGTGATAGACATATAGGGGTAAGGGGCGTCCTTAAATAATTTCTAAGGATGTCTGTATGATGTGTGTAGGGTTTCCATTCAATATATAGTATGTACACATACAACTGCTATACTACTGTATGTATATGCTGCAGGATATCTGGAGGCACAGCTCTGAAGCGAAACATCCACGCGACAGTTAGCAAACAGATTCAGGCTAACTGGGCCAAGGGCAAGTGGAAGGTGAGCACGCTTGTGTCGTGGTTAGGGGGGATGTAGCCGCATAATATATACCAGATATTGTATTGTTTAGTATATACCACAATTTAACGCTCCAAACATTGAGGATGCCATTAGTAAGGCATTATTGTATGGTCCAATGCCTTTTGTGCACCATAATGTCGGTAGATTCATTTATTGTATTCTCAGTGCAATTATGCACCCAAACATCAGTGGATTCTGCATTTATTGTACTCTTGGTGCATTTGACGCACCCAGACATTGTGCTACAAAGGAAGCTACAGTCATCCTGATGATCATTGGACACCCCATCCTGCCTGCATCCTGTTTTTACACAAACACGATACGCCCTGTTTTACTCCAGAGAAATGTTCACTGATTTGTAGCCCGACACTATTAGGAAGGCTAGGTCACGGGGTCGCACTGAACTCTCTGTTTTCGTGCAATACGACCCTGGTATATATCGACTTCCTCCATATAGAATTTCTTGCTTTCGTCTGCTTTCGAGGTATTCCACAGGTACAGTAGTGTTGCAGTTTACTATATGTACTCCTGACTGTATTGCCTCAGCCAGACTGTCATGTAGCTGCTATACACAGCTGGCACACAAAACAACCACACGAACCTTGAACTATACGTACTTGGATAAACGCCCTTCCGGAAATCTGGTGCATGAATAAGTAAGAAGTTCGAAGTTGTCCCATGGTGTGGTAGAAGTTGCTCGGTTTGTCTTTCGCAACGTGTCGCTGCAAGTTTCCTCTGAATGCTTGCAGGTGTGGGTGCACTATATAGCCTAAATCCTCTCTCCCTCCCTCCCTCTCCCTCTCCGTCTCTCTCCCTCCCTCTCTCCCTCTCTCCATCTCCAACAGAGGGCAATCAATGCAGTCGCCGCGGTGAAGAGGTTCGAAGGTCTCACGGCAGATATGGAGAAGGAATCAGGGGCCATGCCCTGACCACACCCCCTGTAGTACCCGTACAGACGTACCAATTAGCTCTATTCTTATTCTGTGGAAATTAATTTTGCACGCCAGTACAGCAGTGATAGTTTTTCATCACAAGATTGACATAAATCAAAAATGCACAAATACTCCGAGGCCACGTAAATTATGGTTTCTGTATTATATGCTACATGATATTTTATGCATGCATAATAATTATATCTTTTGACCAGTTTGTAAATTTGTCCACCCTTTTGAACCAAGTGTGTAAGTTTGTGCACATACATTATTAATGTTTAGTTCTATATACCCCTCCATAATGATCGTTGTATTATACACATTATTTACGGAGCAAATGTGGTATATAATTGGTTGGTAAAAATCACGGTCCTGTAAAGGAGTTAATACACATATTCGCCACTTATTACAACAATAAGACGGTATGTTAGTAGAGTCTCTTAGGGCGTAGAAGTGGTTCATGGCAAGTGAGGAGTCATTTCGATGAACCCAAAGTCAAATATGTCAGGCTGAAATCAGAAACACAATGTGTCACACATTAATACATGTCACGGACACTTAACAGTAACATAATGTACACCCTATCATTAGAAGGTAACTACACATACACTGCGTAAGAGAGACATGGTGAGAGGAAGAATGGAGGCATTTCAGTGCATGGCGGATCTAGGATTTTCAAAGGGGGTTCTGCTGTCCAGAACGTTTTCGACTGCGCTCGTGCGTGCGCACGAGGCTGGCGACGCATGCACGCAAAACGACAAAAAGGGGGGTTCCGCGGAACCAAAGAAACTCCCCTGGATCCGCACACTGTGACGCATGGGGTCCCTACCTGAGGATGAATTATTATGTGCTAGTTAGGTATCTGCTTGAGGCTAAACTGTGCATAATTTACTGCCCAAAATAGCATATTGTACACTTAGCAAACGTTTTGAGACTAGCCAAGGAGTATAAGCAATGAATAACTGAATCCACTTGTATACCTGTCCGAGGTGAGGATCAGTCAAACCACTCTTTGACCAGCTGAACGGAGACAGACCCTGCAAAACAATTATATTATAGACACACACTCAAGTTTTCAATCCATGGAGTCGAGATTAGATTAAGTAAAACTGCCGGTTGCACTGTCTTGTACAAACCTGGTGAGTTGGGCCATTTTCAGCCCAAGCGGTCGACTTCATAGCCATGAAATAGTCAGTCACCTATAGAGAGTAGTGTTACACCATCATATGTACAACTATGTTTTTTCACGATGTGGACAACACACTGTACGGTTTTTAATAGGCATTAAAATACTGGCATGGTTTACTAAACTTCACGGCCATAGTTAACAGTATAAAATAATAGTTAATAGTATAAGAAGCTGCTTGCTAAATGTCTTTTTTGCTAACCTTGGTGTCATAGCAACCGCCGGCTTCTGGTTTTTCCTGGAGGTCTCCACGGCTACAGATTGCATTCATGGGATCTTTCTCAGAGTACGGGTCAAGAGTGTAGTCTTTTGATGATAGAGACAAACATGTGGAGAGACAATTAATGTGTACTTATTAAGAATACGATACACAATGCAACTGTGCCACTGCAGGCACTTATATATAAACCTCTTAGCATTTGTGCATACTGTGAGACCTCTGAATAAGGCTTCATTCAGAGGTAGCAACTGTGCCACTGCAGGCACTTATATAAACCTCTTAGCATTTGTGCTACGTATGTATACTGTTAGACCTCTGAAAAAGGGACACCTTGGGGACATTGAAAGTGTCCTTTACTGAGAGGCTTCATTCAGAGGTAGTATAATAGACTATGCTTTACTGAGAGGCTTCATTCAGAGGTAGTATAATAGACTGCTTTACTGAGAGGCTTCATTCAGAGGTAGCAACTGTGCCACTGCAGGCACTTATATAAACCTCTTAGCATTTGTGCTACGTATGTATACTGTTAGACCTCTGAATAAGGGACACCTTGGGGACATTGAAAGTGTCCTTTACCGAGAGGCTTCATTCAGTATGAGGTAAGCAACTGTGCCACTGCAGGCACTTATTATAAACCAATCTTAGCATTTGTGCTACGTATGTATACTGTTAGACCTCTGAAAAAGGGACACCTTGGGGACATTGAAGTGTCCTTTACCGAGAGGCTTCATTCAGAGGTAGCAACTGTGCCACTGCAGGCACTTATATAAACCTCTTAGCATTTGTGCTACGTATGTATACTGTTAGACCTCTGAAAAAGGGACACCTTGGGGACATTGAAAGTGTCCTTTACTGAGAGGCTTCATTCAGAGGTAGCAACTGTGCCACTGCAGGCACTTATATAAACCTCTTAGCATTTGTGCTACGTATGTATACTGTTAGACCTCTGAAAAAGGGACACCTTGGGGACATTGAAAGTGTCCTTTACTGAGAGGCTTCATTCAGAGGTAGTATAATAGACTATGCTTTACTGAGAGGCTTCATTCAGAGGTATATAGTATAATAGACTATGCTTTACTGAGAGGCTTCATTCAGAGGTATATAGTATAATAGACTATGCTTTACTGAGAGGCTTCATTCAGAGGTAGTATAATAGACTATGCTTTACTGAGAGGCTTCATTCAGAGGTAGTATAATAGACTATGCTTTACTGAGAGGCTTCATTCAGAGGTATATAGTATAATAGACTGCTTTACTGAGAGGCTTCATTCAGAGGTAGTATAATAGACTATGCTTTACTGAGAGGCTTCATTCAGAGGTATATAGTATAATAGACTATGCTTTACTGAGAGGCTTCATTCAGAGGTATATAGTATAATAGACTATGCTTTACCGAGAGGCTTCATTCAGAGGTATATAGTATAATAGACTATGCTTTACTGAGAGGCTTCATTCAGAGGTAGTATAATAGACTATGCTTTACTGAGAGGCTTCATTCAGAGGTAGTATAATAGACTATGCTTTACTGAGAGGCTTCATTCAGAGGTATATAGTATAATAGACTATGCTTTACCGAGAGGCTTCATTCAAAGGTAGTATAATAGACTGCTTTACCGAGAGGCTTCATTCAGAGGTAGTATAATAGACTGCTTTACTGAGAGGCTTCATTCAGAGGTAGTATAATAGACTATGCTTACTGAGCGTCATTCAGAGGTATATATAGAATAGACTGCTTTACCGAGAGGCTTCATTCAGAGGTAGTATAATAGACTGCTTTACTGAGAGGCTTCATTCAGAGGTAGTATAATAGACTATGCTTTACTGAGAGGCTTCATTCAGAGGTATATAGTATAATAGATTATGCTTTACCGAGAGGCTTCATTCAGAGGTAGTATAATAGACTATGTGTTAGTGTGGGGCAAAACAAAGTGTCCTTATAGAGAGGTGTCCTTCACTCCTGAGGGTCCTGTTTGTTGTACATGTGGTACTAACCATTGTAGCGCATGATGTACTGCATCGAGGCCATGTCCTTCACATTTCCCTGATCTCTGCGAAAAATCTTCGCCCTCGGGCACAGCTGGTAGGTGGCGTCTGGTCCAACCTTCTCCGCCACCTCAGGGTAGCCGGACATGTTGTAGACCTTCTCAAAGAATGGGACGTTGTACGATGCCCAGTAGCCGTCGCGGAGAATTTCAGTCTCGTCGCCACTGCCAACGTATCTGATTTATGCAGGAAAGTAAGGCACAGTGAGAGGCAATTAGTATTCAAATCTTTTCATGTGAACCACCACTAAATGCTTTGATTGTGGAAGCAAAAAAATCGCGGTATTAATTTTTGAGAACCTGGAAGCTTTTTTTGACAGTAGGAATGGAGGTGGATGGAGAACACTTTTGATTGAGGAAATATGTACATACTCTGTTCGTTGGGCTCAGAACACTACTGGCCAAGCTATGCATTTCCCCCTGCATCACAGAGGTTTGGTGTGGTCGAACCACCCCGAACTCATTCGAAACTGCCCTGTAGGTCTGCTTCCAAAAGTAGCACACACTAAAGCAACAGTTTCCCCCAACTCATTTTGCCCTATAGCCAAAGGTTCTCAGCTACATAGCTCCAGTATAGTGCATACCCCGGTATCTGCTCCACGACCCAGAGGGCTCCGTCATCAATGGACCGATTGATGTGGACTCTGTTCAGGTCCAGTACCATGTACTGGTTGTTGTATGTACCTGAGTATGTGAGAGATATGTATTGTGTATATGTGCTACGTATATATGTGTGTGTGTGTGTAATGGATAGTGTAAGTGTGTATGTCTCAACAAGTTGGTAATGAGGTAGAAAGTAAAGGCAAGTCAACTACACCCAGGACAGCTCTTGAAACGCTGCCCTATAGGTGGCCAAGTGACCTGAGTTGAACTGTGCCAGAAGAAAGGCCCACTGTTCTCCGTCTGAGGCCAGCCAGTTGGACAGTCGCACTCTCTGCCAGGCCAGTAGGGCTTTTGGAGTGGCATAGTCATACAGAGTCATGTTGAACACATTGTTAGTCGTCTGCAGCATCACCAGCCCACTGTGGATCAGACACAGACATAGTGACTGGACATATTTATATGTCCGTGGCTTGCTAAGGGTTAATGAAACAATGTCTTATACTTCAGCAATGCAACAGACCTGCCTTCTACTTGATTTAATGTCACATGGACTAACATCCCTATACACATTATATGTACATCAAGAGACTTTGTCCCACATAACTTTAGGAGGTTCCACTGTACCTAATGGTACAGTTTCTCTACAGTAACTGTGTGATATAATGATCCCATTGACTGTGAACATACAGGACAAGAGGTAAGGAGGGGAACATCTGTTTCACATATTGAACTTATTGTCTTACTATATACGTACATTGTCAGTTGGGAGCGATGGAAGATTGTGGTCTGAGCGGCGTTTCATTTCACCCACATGTTACTTGAATCATAAGCGAGGTTTGAAAGCAAGGCAAATACAAACTCAACAACCGCCATACAACGCGAGCTGCACTCTGCGGGGAGACTCCGACACTGTTCTACAACAGCAGAGCCGCTCTACCCACTGAGCTGCTCAGAAGGCAGAGCTCTAAGTCAACACAGCAAAAGCAAAACCCAAATTACTTGTGGGACACAGAAACCAATACAAACGTGACTGTTTCTATTTCCCCCACCTGTCCATCACGTAGAAATCATCGAGTGACTCGAGAAAGCCAGGGTAGCTTGAAAATGACATCATTTTGGTTGGATATGCCCCTGCAATACAGATAGACAATTGACAATCAGTGGCTAGCTTACATATAATAGATCACGTGAAAAACCTTTTCTCACCTCCTGACATAGTGAAGTCATAGTATTTGTAGATACGGTACATGGATGAGTATGTGAACCAACTATTGGGGGGGAATATCATATTCCATATTCAAGTCACTATAGGTACACGGTGTAACTAATATGTCCTAAATCAAGGTACGTATATATACATAGCTGTAGAAGTTAGCAGTATTCAGTAGGCGACTCCAATGCATATGCCCTACTGGAGATGTGATTATTCATGGTGCTTGATGAAGCACATGGTAATGTATGTATATTATATGTGTGTATATACCTGGAGTGAGATGCGAAGACATTTTCAAAGCCAGGAAGGACTTTGATCAGAGCGGAACAGTGGCCATTTCTATAGAGCTGCACACAAACAAGCAAACATTGGTTTTACAAATAATTACGCTGAAGAAGACAACGAGAGTGCATCGAACCTCTACTACCCCGGTGGCTCAGTTGGTAGAGCACTCGCCTAGACTGCAGAGTGTCGTGGATTCGAATCCCACCCGGGGGCAGCCTTTTTTTTGCCTTAGTGCAGTACAAACAGAGAAAGAGTTTTCACCATTGACTTGAGCTGTGGGGGAGTGAGTTGTTGGACGTCTGGTCTTCTGCCACGGAACAGAAAGTTTGAAATGTCGATGAAGTCTCCCGCACCATTCAGTAGATCAAATGCAAAGATGTCCAGCTTCTGCGTAACACATGTGGTAGTATAGTTATAAACCGCTTCACTTACTCAAAACCTTCGCATTATTCAAAACAACACACCGTCTGACCGTAAATATTGTACACTCAGTCGAGGCAGCATATACACTTACAGTATACAGCTGATAGAAAGCAAACATTTTTACCCACGCCTTGCATCTTTCTGTAAGCATGAAGCAAAAACCAACCACTGTTTACCCCAGCCACAAGCACAAAATACACTGCGGGATGCACCATTACACACAGTTTACAAACGGAGCTATATACTGCATCGGTGCCATAGAATCATTGACTTATTACAAAGCATCTTACATTGACCTATTGCAACTCGTGCAGGCATGCAGTAAACTCCACTAACTCACGTACATGATCGTCATCGGCAGCAGCATTGTAGCCTTCCATGAGGCCCTGGAACTGGCTGTAGATGAGGCCCACAGTGTACCAGAACTCCGAGTCGTTGCTTATCCTGTCCTCCATCCACTGTCTCTACAGTCAAGCATACATACATACAGATCTTTATTAATTAAGGTGCAGCACCCTTCTCTCAATTGGCTCTGCATTTACACACACACAGTAATTTTTTCATACTTAAACAGTGGCCATAGCACCAGGGCCTTTAAAAAGTTTTTCGTAAAAAGCAACGTGCATGAAATTTATGTAAACCCCCACACTACTAACTTGCGTCTGGAAGTAGTCCATGACTTGTTGGATCTCCTGCTGAGTGTAGGAGGAGAGCAGTACTTGGTAGAGGTTCTGATACTGGTACCAAATCTGACTGTTTGGAAGAGAGAAAAACCTCCCGTCAATTCGCATTATATTGTTGTGCTTGGTCTCATTTTTGTGGAGATTTTAGAGCTGGTTCTTAAACCCAATGCACAGAGAGTAGAAAGCCCCGTTTTAATATGGACAAAAACTGCAAGTACCATTATGTATGTAATGCCGTATATAAGTAGCTGTACTAAGTTAGGATACTGTTCCCATTTGCCCTTGAAGAATGCAGATTGTGTGCACATCCTTTAGGAAAATGCTTTGTCACATTCTCTATAAGAACACTGCTGGATCATCACTATTGCAGGCCTGAGTTCAGTGCCTTAATAAAGCATGCAGATTTTCATGCACCAATAACAAGCAAAAGACAGCGTTAATAATGGGCCAGCAAGCATTAAGACAAACGAGTATGAGTGTGGATGACTTTCCCCGAGTATGAGTGGGGTGTCCGTGTTAGAACTTGGAGGCCAGACTTACACTTGTGTGAGATACCCTTCTGCATATCCTGCCCCTCTCATGAGATCATGGTCGCTGTACTGCTGAGTGGAGCCGGTCACAATCCTCAGTATATCCCACCTTGACACACATACACAGGTGGGGGGGGAATAATATCTAATATCTGTTGGAGTTGTTGCATGCCTACGAACCCTGTGCTGTTTTGAGAATGGTTGAAGTATCCAGTAGCTGCTCCGTTATCACTATCCACTACACCCTTCACCAGACGGATACTCTTACTGTCGAGCATAATTATTGAACATTATGTGTGCAAAAGAAAACGTACTCAGCCGGTGAGATGTAGACGGTAGCGCTCATGGCGACTGCAGTTGCACACACCGCTAACAAGGTTGACAGAAGCAGTAGCGACTTCATGATAACGGTTCCCCTCCCGGCAGCAGCTAGATCCTCGTCGATCGTCTGCAGGTTTTATCATGTGATATCGAAGCAGTTAAGAGCGCAGGGCGCTAACGTTGTCGCCAAAGCAACCGATATACAAAAACCCGTCGCTCCACACTTCTTGCATGCGAAGATCGCCGTTTCTCGTGGTTTTCCGACAGAATTATAGAAACCATGTCGACTAAGCCGAGTTCTAAAGCAGCCAAACACTCAGCGCAAGGTAAATCAAACGCCCCATAAAATAACGGCTGAGTTAGGAGTAGGTGCGCTTCAATTAGGATGTATCTGCCTCAGGTCATGGTGGTAAGAAGGGGGAAACCACAGACCCACACATCAGTAGAGGAGGTGATGCATCATCCCCTACTGGGTCTATGATGAGTGGAGCAGGAGAGGGTGGAAGTATTACAGTTCACCCTCTTGATGCCGTACTAACCGGAGACGAGATACAAGCTCTTAGGATCACCGATGAAAAGCTGCAAAAGGTGTGCGCCCATCTAAGGTGCCAGTGTACTGAGTCCATACAGGCTGAAATATGTCTTGCCTGTAGTTCAAATGTGTATTTCACAGTTAAAAATCTACAAAACTTTTGCTTGCCTATAACAGTAGCACAGGAAGATGATTTTATAATTGTTGGACGTTCAAATGCACCCATGAAAAAAATGTGTGGCTTTAGTTGTCATCAATTGGTACGATTTGGGTTTTAGCACTTGTGCTACAAGCGCTCGCCTACACTGCATGCTTGCTACTATAAGGTCTGAAATTTTTACATGTGAACCATCACTCTGCAAACCTATATAATAATCTCCAAATCTGGAGCATAGTTTAGAATGACAACACCGTCTACATCAAGCTTAATCATGCATACTTTTTTGCAGCTTCGTTCCCCTGTAGAATCTCCTGCCTCGTCCCACCATCTTCCTCCAAAGCAAGTGATGGTGAGGAGAACAGGGGCTCCTGCCGACTTGCAGTCCAGGAAGAAAAGGTTGAAGTTGTTAGGGTATGGCTTAGTCAGCTGCATGAACTCCGAGTGTGTTGGGTAGCTGAATAAGGAGAGTAGAATGCAAGATCGTCAACTGGGGTGCTTGGGTAGCTCAGTCAGTAGAGCATGATGCTTCAGATGTAAGAGTGCCAAGGATCGAATCCTGCCACCAGGCAACTTTTATCTGAACAAAAATAGCTTGAATACAATGACTTGCATGATGCCAAGTGTGTTGGGTAGCTCAATAAGGAGAGTAGAATGCAAGATCGTTAACTGGGGTGCTTGGGTAGCTCAGTCAGTAGAGCATGATGCTTCAGATGCAAGAGTGCCAAGGATCGAATCCTGCCACCAGGCAACTTTTATCTGAACAAAAATAGCTTGAATACAATGGCTTGGATGATGCCAAGTGTGTTGGGTAGCTCAATAAGGAGAGTAGAATGCAAGATCGTTAACTGGGGTGCTTGGGTAGCTCAGTCAGTAGAGCATGATGCTTCAGATGCAAGAGTGCCAAGGATCGAATCCTGCCACCAGGCAACTTTTATCTGAAAAAAAATAGCTTGAATACAATGACTTGGGTCACTGAATTCAAGAATTGGGAAAATGTCTACACAACAATCAGACATGTGGCTACAATGGCTTCACTCATAGGAGAGTGCATGGCTATCGCTATTCAACATGGCTTCCTGGAAATCAACCAAGACCTTGCAAAAATGCAATTGGTGGTGGAAGGTATTTGTATATAGCATGGTAGTGAAAGGGCCTGTTTGTGAAGCCATACATTTACAACTGGTGTAGAGAGCAAGGTGACCGACCGTGTACTGAATCCCTCCAGAGTGGCAGTGCTGCATCCAGTGCCAGCTGGTGTCAGTCCACAGGCCACGAGGACCCTCCAACTCGGGCAGAGAGTAAAACGAGGCGACCTCTCTCCACACCCCATCCTGGGCAACATTGGAGAGCACAGCACTAAACCAAAGGTGATTTCTCTAACCTGTTCGTGTGCTTGTACACTGTCAGAGGTCAAATGAATGATGTTTGAAACGCGTACTTTCGGAATGAACAATGAACCAAAAGCCTCCAAATGTTGCATGCAAATAATAGAGCACAAAGTGTACAGGACTCACATGTTAAAAAGGAATATACATGAGGGGTCACGGACAGTATCACTTGTGCAGGAAGAGCGTCTGCCACCCCCAACAGAACCCCATCCTTCTCCCCGACACGCCATTTCCTACCAGGACACCATTGTGGTAAGTTGTTTCGTGGTCGGCCTCATTTTACCATATTTAGAATCAACATCCATGAACATCCGTTTTCTTTACATAACAGCGAATGGCAAATGCAAGTTTCGTCGAATGTCATGTGTTGTTGTCCACAGCCCAGGGAGACACACGCTCTGCAGTACTGGGAGGAGGCGATGGAGGACAGGAAACTGCAGCAAGACCACCTCTCCAGAAAGTTCCGGAAGTCTCCGGAGAGACTGGCCATGAACCAGGGTGATGGCTACAGACCAAAGCAAGAACAGAGGCAGGCAATTTGGATGGAGTCATTAGATCTCTAATGCGAGTGTGATCTTTTGGTTGCAGGATGCAGATTGATCATGCCATACCACCACTGGACTATGGGAAAGGATGTACGTATGTAATTATATGCCAAACGGAGGTTGCAAATTGCTCTATATTATGTCTCAGATCGTGTCGGAAGTGAATTCTGGAGTCAGTCTGTCCCTATTGGGAATGCTGAGACTGGAATCAAGTGAGCGTTAAATCCTGGTTCTGCCAGTCAGCAGAGGATGAGCTGTGGCTAATTCAGAAACAATCCATTATTATGCATGCGGCTTCATTACTAGGTTCACAATATGCCGCGTTGCCCTGTCGCGCTGTGCCCCATTGCGCAAAGATAGAAATGGGATTCTATCCTCGTGACACGGCAATGCAGCACAGAGCGATGGGGCAATGCGACATACGTGTTGTGAACCTAGCCTAAAGCCATAGTGCAGAATATTGGCCAAGACAGAAGTGCCGTGGGTTTGAGACCTACCAGGGAGAGCTCTTTTTAGTGCTGTTTTGGGTTAAGCACTTGTCAGTCGGTAGGCTAGGACTATAGGGCTAGTGGGGATTGTAAACTGCTGACCATTTTTCTCCGCCCTACAGCACGACTCTAACTCGCAGTGAAAAGGGTCAGCCCCTTCCTCTAGAACTCATTGGAACACCACAAACTGTTGGAGTAGAAAAAGGTGGGTCATGCATACGTAGTATGTACATACATACATACATATGCGCATGCGTGCGTACATACATACATACGTACATACACGATATGTCTTGATATGTATACAGGCTTGGTGAATGCTGAGAAGAACGCCACACTGTGCCACACATGGCAGACCACTCCTTACCTGTTGTCACGAAGCCAGCAACTCCAGTCAACTCTCACCCTTACAGCTCCTGAAATCACACCTGTATGTGACTAAATCACTACGTTCCAAGTTCATTAACCCTAATCGTCACACACGCACAGCGGGGGTTACAGTAGTTGGCTGCAGTGTCCTGAGTACATGTGAAATGACGAACCAATAGCAGGCGGGTGGGTGGAATATATAGCAACGCTCACTGTGCCTACCATTACGTATACTATTTCGGCCATATTAGTGTAAGAACCTACGTAGTTCACCTCCTACCATTATTGAAAGGGAATGTAGCAGTAATTACAAGGGCTAAATTTAGACACATTTTACTAAGAGCGGAAACTTACTGGCATTCTTGCACTGGTGCCCTTTTGTTAAGTAAATATACCACTCCTAAATTTTACCCTTGTACTGACACCCGCACTCATTTTTAGGACATGGAAGAGTTGGAGGTGATAGGACGCACACCCCACCCTTCTCCCTTTGTCCCCCATGACACCAGTCTGGACTCACTGGGGGAAGAAGAGACCTACAGCTGAAGACAGTCTGAGTGGGAACGAAGACTTCGCTCATCCTTCCAACCGGTCAGTTGCGGAAATCTCAGTAGCATGTTTTTTCAGATGAGACTTGAGCAACCCGTTTATACTGGGACATAATAGTTCAAGCTGAGCTGCTAGAAACGGGATTTTTAGGTTGTGTTGTGTTGTGTTGCTTTTCCCTAGGATGGTGTCGCAGGATGTGGTACCAGAGATGTTTCCCCAGTCTCTGGAGGGCCCGGCACTAAACATCAGGGACCACCTCCTCAAGTGGGAGAAATCTCACGTACAAACCAGTCAAACTCGCTCGGAACCAGTTGAATTCAGGCTGATGTTTGAATCGGGCGTGGAGGAGGAGGAGGTGACGTCTTGTCTTCCGATGGAGAATTGTGGAACCACTGCCATCTACTACTCTTGGAAGGTATATTATCATACTGTACACGTAGTGGCAATTTCAGGGAGAATCGGACCACCTGTACGGAGGGACGACGGAGTAAGTGAAAGATTTCCCTCTGTCTGCTACTAAATGGTGACATTTTTTGCCCTCTGCAAAAAGTGTGTTTTCGGCTGTGTGCAATTGGTGTTTGTTGCAGTGTAGATGTCAACATTGATGCTGTATGTCAATGTCAACAGTGTCTGTCTATCTGAATGGTGTTTGTTGCAGTGTAGATGTCAACATTGATGCTGTGTATGTCATGTCAACATCATGTCTATCTGAATGGTGTTTGTTGTGTACAGCGTTTCGTGCAGCCGAACCCACTTCAGACAGTGCAGGCTGGGGACGTACAGCGATTCTATTTCGACACGAGAGGAGGCAAGTTACATGTAGCTAATTAAGGTTAGATTATCCCTTGCAAACACCATGGCATGTACGCAATCTTTTCCCAACAATAACATTTACACTTCATTTGTGCACACGTGTGTTGTGGACGTGCGTGTACGTGTGTGTTCTTGGGCTGTTTGATTTGTGTGTGTGTTTGTGTGTTTGTGATTGGGGAAAGAAGGAAGAGAGGTAAAGTGTTGGCAGGACTAAAGCTAGCGAGAGAGGGTGGGCAGCTTTTGTCGGCGTCACCGCATGCAGCCAACCAGGTGCTTAAATGTACATGTAAACCTATCCACAAACTTCCCATGTTGTTAATTAGTGTGTGTGTGTTTGTGTGTTTCAGGTGTGTTGCTGCCAGGACAAGTGCAGTCCTTTCCATTCGTCTTCAAGTCAACCAACGCTGGCATCTTCACCGAGGTGTGGGCTCTGCAGACGTGCCCGCTCTTGGCCGGAGGACAGACCATCAGGATCACACTGAGGGGTGTCGCTTTTCAAGAAGATACCAACAAACACAAGAGGGAAGATCTTGAAGTAAGAACTGCAGACAAGAATGTGGAAACATTCTTTCGGGGTGTGTGGATTCGCGTTTAGAATGGCCCACACAAAAGTAGTTATACCTTGAAAACAGAGAAGTTACACAATCCCATTCAAACGTTTTTACGATAGTCGATAGTGTAACAGGCGTGTATCCTCATTATTGTTGGTTTTTGCTCACACAATTACTGCCATTACACAAGATCATACGTAGGTTTCTGTAGTACAGTGCCCTAGAAAGGTTCTGGTCAGACACTAATTATGAAGATTTTAGTTAGTGGCAATTTTGGGGAAAACTTGTCACTAGGCAATAACATTTCACCTACGTTTGGACCTTCATAACACACAGCAGATTTCACTCTCCATTACTGTCCACACACACAGAGAGAGTTGAGTCACAGAGTGGCAGTCGTGGCAGCCGAGAGACTCGTCAAACAGATTGTCAACAGCATTGCCACACCTCCACACAGCTCCCCACAACTCCTGGACACCCTTCCCGTCAGTATTATCATTATATGTACGTACATTAGGAACTGCTGGACATACTCTTCCAGTTACCAATGTTTTGTTGCACTGTCCCATGCATGTGTGTGGGTTACTTTAACAGCACCATTCAGACCATTTTGAGGCTAGGTTCACAATACGTCACGTTGCTCTGTCGCCCTGTGCTGTGAAGATTCTATCCTCGCATAACGCGGCACAGCACAACGGGACAATGCGACCCAACATATTTCTTCCACCCACAGGAAGAGGATGTGTTCAGGAGTCAAAATCCACATGTAAGTAAATTATATATGATGGGCCTAACACCAGCATAGGTATATATTATTTGCTTTCAAGTTGTAGACATGATACCAAAAACCCCCCCGAAAATGTTCCCCAAACATTTCATTCTAGTACTCCCAGCAGAATAACATGTGAATTAAAATCGAAACATTTCGCACAAGTGTTACACGAACACAATCGGCTAGTGAATGTGGCCAGCAACTATTTGATTCGTGCTGGTTTTTTTGCGGTGAAATTTCTTAGTCGTACAGTACGTTGTTTCCTGGTGTATGTAGAGACAAAACTGATTTCTTTTGCCCACAGCTCTACTACCATTACAACGTGGTACTGCAGTTGAAGGCACTCTATGACGAGATCCTCCGTCCAGAGCTAACAGAAGACGAAAACCCTCCGCCATCGGTCGACAGTGGACCCTCAAAGAAAGAGAAAGGGAAGCAGGCACCAGCGGGAGGAGGAGGTGGGAAGAAAGAGAAGGAGAAAGAGCGAGGGGAGAGCAGCGGGCAAGACAAAAAGGGGAAGACAGTGAAAACAGAACCCTCGGAAAAAGTAGAAAGTAAGAATAAAACTCGTTACATTTAAATGACTTTATATACTCTGAATATGCAGTCCCCGAGTCACCCAAACCAGTGGAGAAGCCTGTCCCTGACTGGGATCTGTCCACACATACCCTGCTAGAGGTATGTACGTAAGCAACTATGTACAACTAGGCTGATGCAGAATTGGTGCTTAAACTGTTGCAATGTGTTTGTGCATCCCTTTACACCATTACTTGACCGTGGGTGTTCAGAGGCACCAAGGAACACAACACCACAATAATTCATCTTTGCAGGTGGTGTTGGGTATAGAGGAGGACCAGAGAAGAGAAGAGAAACTGAAGTTGTTGAGTGACTTGCTGGGAGAACTGTCTTTTCCTCCTCCATCTCTTCCCCGCACATCTTCCTACTCTCTAGTGTATGTATATATAGAAATATTTTCGGGGGAGAAGAGTTTTTCAGGAATACGTATGTAAATAATTCTGGTAAGGCATCATTTGCACCAGCATTCTTAGTTTTTATCACTGCCGCCAATGTATTGCTTGATGATGCATAGTTAAACTGTTCAAAACTTTGAGTTTCTTGGAGAACTGGGTATCTTGATGACTGAGTGAGCAGTGCGTTACAGCTGCAAATCAGCACCGAACAGTCTCATTGCATGTGAAGACGATACATTTCTCTGCACTTGGTTATTATACGCTTTCACACAAACTGAGCAAAAAAACTGCACGAATTAAACAACCCTCTAATTATTAACGGTATTCTACAGCTACCAGTTGGTGAGTGAGGCGGTGGAGCAGGTGTCCGTCTCTTCACAGCGTCTCTGTAAGGCGATGGGGCTACCCCAGAGGGAGAGCTGTCCGACCAAGAGCTCTTTGACTGCCGCTGACGACGACCAGCTCCCTGGGAACACCTCTTCCTCAGGTCATTGAAAAAATGTATATACCTTTGAGGTTTTTAGTGGGTATTTGAATCGGCCTTAGTGGGTATTTCATTTTAGTGAATCGGCCTATATATTATGGCAACTCTTTATAATAATACGTACGTAAGTAGAAGTCTAGCCTAGGTAGTGCATGCATGTGTAGAGTCAATGCAATTACGCACACTCGCACACGGCAAAAATAACTGCAAAATCGCTAAAATTTGTATATCCACCATAAAATGTTAATTCTGACATATAATTATCTCAGAATCTACCATAGTTTTGTGGTTTGCACAAGCAAGGGGACAATCCAGTTCACTCATCAGCACACGTGTATTTACCCCCCCGTCCCCAAGGTCAAGTACCAAAGAATGCAACGGTTTTTAGGGGGCTTTTATGGGAACATAACATGGAGTGGTTGGTATTTGTAATAACTGTGACGTTTTTTTAATTCACGCACTTACTGTACTCACCGTCAGTCACCACCCCCTATTTTACTGAGCATGGCCAGAGAGAGCTGGGTCTGAGCCGCTTGAAAGTGTCACAGATTAAACACGCAACCAACTTGAAATTCCGCAGCCGCTGTGACAAATAAGAAGAGAAAGAGAAGGAGAAGAAAGGAAAAACCAGAACTCAAAGACTGGTGCTGAAAGGACAAGGAAGATGATATTGCCATTTGGTACTCGTGATCTCATCCACAGCATTAACAAATCCTTCCCACGTTCCTAGTAAGAGAAAGTGTCTCTGCCAGAAATCTAAAGCCCTTCAGGTAAAATACGTGGCAAATCCCTGAAAATTTCACACTTGCTCGCTCAAAATGCATTGCTATATACTTTTTATGTAATGCTCTCTCTCTCCTCTCTCCTCTTCATATTATCCTCCGAGTGAGCATACGGACACCGACACGGCGTCAGAGGCACGTCATTACATAACTCAGATGCTTTATTCAAACTGTTATATATGCATAGATCCCGAGCAGAGCAACCCTTTGTGCAACCAGTTTCAGCAGGTTGACCCTCTGGTAGAGGGAGTACAGAAAACTTTATGCCTCCGTAAGTCTATTTTACTGCAGGCAGATAATATGTTCTATTGTGGGCTTATAATACATCACAGTTTATGCATTCTGGTGCTACCGTGCGAGAAGATGGTATGGACACTACCAGAACAAGAGTTGTAGAACTCGCAGATTACAACATTCACTAATGCCACACACATACATACGTGTAATCAAACTATAGCGGCAACATTACAGCATAAGACCCAGACATGTGAAAATTGAGAAACGCTATTAGTGATCCGTTGTGGATGACATCTATTAACAATACTGCAACGTGTACTTTATACACCACACCAACTACTGCGGGAAATTCATGAGAGTTGTAAACAAGCTACTGTCGCTCAACGTTCAAGCAGTCGAACATCGTCTTTGGTCTCAGGATAACAGAGGAATGAGCTCAGCTCTTCCCATCGTCACCCTCCAGCGATACCTGAAATCGCTGCATGAGAGTGGCTATTATAACAACACTTCGAGAAGCGCATTACCTCGTCGTGATGCTGGAGGCGAATCTGCACCCTATGCAGTTTGCGAGAGACCGGCAGCAGGAAAATGGCAGAAAGCGAAACGGATCTCGCCTGTCGACCGCATTGGGACTAACCACAACGATCAGCGTCTTCTGGGTGCTCCATATGTCTGGATGGTGGTGAATGGAATACAGTGGATTCCAACTAGCACTCACTTTTGGGATGTTTGGCCACACACATCTGTGTCTTCGCCAGCCTCTCGCATTATTGTTATGGCACTGGTTGGGTAATACGCAATGCCTCTTTGATTCACACATTTGTACTGCAACTCCTTGATGTCTCTATTCTACAGGTCAGGCCGTCCAAAAAACGATTCACCTCTTCTCGTATCTTTTGCTGGTGCTCTGGGTTTTTGCGAGACATAAAGGTCCGCTTATGCCATTGGCAGTTGTGTCGTGCCCTTCATAACATGAATGTTCCACTTCATCAAACTTTCTAGATCAGAGAGCCGATTCCTCCTCGTCTTAGGAAGAGACAAAATGTGAGAAGTCAAGATAACGGCTTGCTTTGCCACTGCAGTGAAGACCTCCTGCGTTCTATCTTGCATTCCGTGACGTCCAATTCAGTCTTTGCGCCGTTCTTGAATGATTCTCTCTGCATGCTTTGAACAGTTGCACAGGTTTTTGTAATCCGTCTGGCCTGCTGGTGTGGAGGCTGTAACAACCCTCCAACATATAGAGCGGGTTCAAACGCGGTCAATATAAGTCCGCAGAGTTCCTGGACGGCACTGACGGTAAGGATGCTGCTTGCTCTCCGACTTCCTGGACACATGCTTTTGTAGCTGAACGCACACTTCAGTATATATCAGGATAGATAGGCTCATAGTTGGGAAACGGGGAAAAAGATCGCCAGCGTGCCGTTTTTCTGTCCACTTGTTGACCAGCGTTTTGCCGCATTCGTTGTAGAACCAAACGTAAGGTTCAAGATGCTGAAGTGGAAACCCGGCGTAAGGAGTCGCCGGTTTCGAGCCCACTTATCTCCCTCGGTAAGCAGGAGCCCATCGCCGAGCCGGTGAGCAAGATCCCGTGAACCATCTCGATTTCGGTGTCTTGAGTACCTGCCTCGCGGCCTCGGATGGTGATGTTGATGATCAGTTTGTAACGGTCCAAGCCACGACCGAGTCACCTTGTGACGCTCCGGGCCGCGATGTAGTCGCTAAACTTAAAGACGAGTTCTCATGTGGAAGTTATTGGGTAGGTTCCTCGAGAAAGGGCCATTCGCGGGCCAGCCGGGGAAGAGCTTCGCTAGGCGCATTTGCGACGGGTGTCCCAAGCGCGGGAGAAGTTTTCCACACAGCGCCGTCACAAGCAACATGAAAGACCTAGGAGAAACATTCTACACATGCCAAATGAGGTAGACCATCGATACCATGTGACCATATATAGTTAGTTGGGCGGGCCGGCCAGAGATGTTGTCCGCGCATGCGCGCGGGCAGAGACACAAGCAGCTATACCTACAGCCAAACCTGCTAGCTATATACATAACACGGAATATACATTCATCAGAAAGTAATAGAGCGCCATGTTTGCAATAATCTTGGAAGTACCATCTGTCACAAGCTGTAAAAAGGATAGCCCAATGGCCCAAGATTTGGTTTTCTCTCAGCCCAAATATTCCGCTGTTTCTGTAAAATGAGTTCCTTGATCGTTTGTACGCACACTCTGGTGGCGGGAGGGCTTGGACTGCCCGCCAAACTCCTTAATCTTTTTTTTCCCCAGCCGTACTGGCACGACGAAATAATCGGAACTCGTACTTTTCCTCGGGCGTTCAGCATCTCCGTTTCCGTAGGTACGGGCGTTCCTCCCTCACCGTGCGCACGATCACGCTGGTAGACAACGTGCGAGTGCCGGCATAGTGGGTCGCATGTCAGGGGGGTTTCCGGCCGATTCCTCTGAGATGGTCGTATCACTGCCGTCGCTCGCTGCTGGTCCAGCCGCCCCTCTGCCACGCTTCTCGCTCTCCAGACGGGAATTCGCTCGTACCGCTGTTCCCGTCGGTACGGGCCGCTGTGTCGGCTGGTTTAGCAGCGCGGTGGTTTGACGGAGTCCCTGCGGCAGATTCTCGCCTAGGAGAACATCTTCGAGTAGCGCTGTGCCAGGAGAAGCGAAGCGCGGCTTCTCTGCTGAGCTCTCCTCCAGAAGTCTGAGTTGAGTGTCCAATACATTTAGCCATGACTTGCAGCACTAGCCCGATCGAGTATAGTACTCTCCGCCAGAAAAGTATTGAAGCGCTGCGCGCGCTGCTGTCGCGTCGCGCGAGATAAAAATGGGCGGGGCTCTTACCGCTCTGACCGGCAAGACAACTTATTGTTGGGGTAAAAGACCGCGTTTGAGAGTAATGCTACGGTAGCGTTTCAACGAACTGCAGAGGACAGCAAAACATGTTTCCTCTTTCTTTGCTCAACAACAGACAGTGAATAT
>CASHTH010004016.1:0-24159 GCA_030341885.1 Geodia barretti | reverse complement strand
AAAAAAACCCACACACCACCCACACACACAAACCGGGGTGAAAGGGGAAAAAAAGGGGGGGGGAAAAATCAAAAAAAAAATTGGGAAAAAAGTTGGGGGGAAAAAAAGGTTGGTTTTTTTGGGAATTTGAAGGTAAAAAAAAAAAAATAGAAAGTTTTGTCCCCCCCCCCTTGAAGCCAAAAAAAAGCTTGGGGAAAAAGGGGGCCCCCGCCCCCAACTTCGGCGGGCAGGGGGCGGAAAAAACATTCACTTTTGTCCCCCCGGCCCAGCCCCAAATAATAAGTTCGGCGGTGGTTTGCCCGCGCGGGGGTTTTTTGGGGGGCGGCGGGGGTGGGCGGGGGTTTTTGGCGGGGGGTGGGGGGGGTTTGTTTTTTTTGGGGCGCGGGGGGGGGGAGTGCGGGCGGGGCCCGCCCCCGCTGATGGGCGGAAATCTTCGCCTTACCATTGTCCGCCGAGAGTGGTCTGTCCCACTGTGGCATGTAAAGTGGGTAACCTGGGGGAGGAAGAACAGAGTGTGCAGTGCCGAGGGAAAGGGCTCTTCCCACTGTGTCGGTGTCAGTTATCTTAAACCGTGCTAGCAGCCTGAATACCTGCTGGGTTCACAACGCAACCACACAACACCTCCATCTTCCTTCTCCCTGCTCTACTCCCCTAATTTTGCCTGTTCACTCTCCCCCTCTATGGCTTCCTCCTTAATGTAATTATCTCTCAGTAATGCACAGCTGTCCTCCTCTATCCACACACACTCATTGTAGTCACGTGCCCACAGCCGGGATCCTTGAGCGTTTGGTAGCGAGCCAAGTGCAGGTCAGGGGATGGTTCCTGAGTATCGAGATGATTTAATCTCACATGATTACAGTTTATGTTGAAATTTGAATTGAGAATAATGGCTCCCAAAATCGATTTATTCAACTTGTCATCCCTACTATCATCATCCCTTACTTCTCCACACCTTCTTGTCCTGTACCTTGGATTAAATAGAGCTTACGGAACTCTAACAAATCCATACCTGTACAACGTACATGTTCCCCTAGTCCTCTGGTATGTAACTCTTCATCTGTACTGTAGTGTATTACCCTCGTCTGTTATTTCCTCCCCCCTACCTGTTTGTGTAGCCCGGCCATACGCTGGAAGTCTCGTAGGTGGCTTTATAATATCGTTTAATATCACCCGCACTCAACTTTGCTAGCCATCTCTTGAGTAGGTGTGTGTGTTGTGGTGCGTGTGTTCTGGTGAGGTTGGTGTAGAAGAAAATGACACACGAAGCAAAAAGTGAGTGACTCATGGCACTCCCTTTCACTCTTCTCTTGCTGCCCTTCCCCCCCACATCTTATTTTATTCTTAACTTTTTTGTAAAAACGCCCTAGTCTTTCACTTTACCATGTTTCAGTATTGGGGCAAAAATTAACAAATCTAATTCCCTGTGCAAATACTGTTAACACCCCTCCTCTCAACCTATACGCATTCACTTTTCTCCTCTTCCTCTCTCACCTCTGTCAACGCTGTTCTCCTTGCACTGCAGCCAACCTGGCCACCAACTCTCCCTCTCTTGCCTCTTAACCTCCCTGCTAAGTGGCTTCTTGGACCAGCACTGAGGTTTTCCTTGTCCCACTAATGCCCAGCTTACAAAACCATGCCGCTGTCTTTTCCATTCCATCCCATAACCAATCACTCTTACCTTCCCTTGACAACTTAACCAAGCTCTGCGCCACCACTTGAACCTCTTCCCCTCTCCCCTCCTTTCTCGCTCTCCTTCTCCTTTTCTCTTCCCCCTTCTCTCTTTCCTCATCAATAGCCCCCAGCAGAGCTACCCTCCACTGCCTTCAGACTGTTTTGCCTCTCTGTCAGCAGCTTGCTCTCTTACAGCCAAGTGGTGGTGTGTTACGCGTGTTGTTGTGCACCCTCGCTGCTTCAAACGATATTCATAGCTGGAGTCAACCCAACCACCAGGTGCACAGGGTCATTGTTCCACAACTCATACTGAATCCTCTACTTCACTATCCCTGCTGACCACTGCTCCACTCCCTTTGTTTTTTACCTCTCCATTGCCTCCCCCCCCTCTCTCTCTAATCTCCCTTCTCCAGATTCCTGAAGACCCACCAGAAGCGTTTCTGATATCATATTATGATCGAATACCTTCACAGAGAAGCCACTCTAACAAGTTGGAGGAGACTTCGGGAATCCACCGGAAATACAAGTTAGTTCCACTCTGCGCTGGCTTCCCTTCCTCCTCCTACCGTAGAGCGCGAGTGGCGTATCCATCCTACGCTCCACTAGGTCAGCCCCGTCTAACCCTTGCGCACATCACTCCTGAAAATCTCTGAATCACGAAATAGACCAATCCCATCCCTCTGGCAATGTAATCTCAGGCCTTCTTGCCACAAAATGGACCCTACAAGTGCCCGGGACACTTCCCTGATGCGCTACAGAGACCCGAGGGTACAGCCTTTCCCCTCTAGCCATGTGTCTTCCTCCATTTATTCTCTCTCCTCCGCTTTCCCAGTTAGTCACCGAGAGAGAATCGCACCTATTATCATAACGAGCCTCCTATGTTTTGAAGTCCAACTAATAGTCTAATATTCCTGAGTAGTCACTACAAATAATTTTGAGGACACTCACTATCTCGGCCTTACCCTCTGTTATTATAATTAAAAAGTCGCTTGCTGTAATTTGCGAGTGGCTGTGGCTAGCAGCCGGCAGACAGAGAGAAGTGGACGGTAAAGGAGATGAGAGGAGGGCTGCACGAAAGATTTGCAAACGATTGGTCTATATATACAGGCTCTAATGGTAAGAGGTATTTGCATTGGGGAAAATATTGCAAGAATGAGTGGGCCAATGTGGATTAAAAAAGCAATAGTGATTCGGCCTCAAGTGGTAGTGTGGCTACATGAAGGAAGTCCTGGTCCAGAGGTTGCCAGACGGCGTATCAGCAGCTGCAACACCTCTCACTGGCTGGGAGGAGGATAGCAAGATTGCCCGAGGCCCACACTGTCAGACTATGACCTCTCCGCCTGGAATCACACGACATTCCCACCTTCTCTGTGTCCTGTGAGAACTGCCGGGAAAAGCTCCCCTTGCCAGAGATCTCGCGGCTGCCAAGTCTACCAATTAGTCCTTGGCAACCTGTGCCAAGTATCCAGACCTTGGCAACTCGAGGAAACCTTGAGGTCACTTCTCCACCACTGCTCAGCCACCTCCTTCCTCCTACCTCCATTCTCTCTGTCTGGGTGCTAAGACAAGCCATGCACTACAGCAGCACTCACTATATATACCACAAGGTAAGCGAGAGTGACGTGTCACCAAAACTCTTGTAGTGCTACAGAAATATTGATATGTTGGACTCAAAACTAGCACACACTCAGCTATAAGGCGGATTCTGGTGAGAGAGCGAGAAAAGGGAGGAAATAAAGGAGGAAGACAAGGCGGGAAGGCGTCCCCGGGCACTGTAGGATCCGGGAAGGTGTCCCGGGCACTGTAGGATCCAGGTGTCACTTTTGGCAAGAAGGCCCTGAAATTACATTCCAGAGGGAGGGATGGCATTTCTGTGTCCAGAGATTTTCAGGGAGTGGGCAGCAAGAGGTGTAGAGGGGCTGCCAGGGAGGAGGGAGGGAAGCCACATGGGCTGCCAGGTAGGAGGGAGGAAGGGAAGCCAGCGAGAGTGGACTAACTGTATTTCCGGTGGCCTTCGCCGAAGTCTCCTCCAACTGTTAGCGTGGCATTCTCTGTGAAGTATTCCATCATAAACTGATCCCAGAACGCCTTCTGGTGGGTCTCAGGAATCTGGAGAAGGAGATAGAGAGAGAGGGGGGGGAGGAAGAGAGGTAAAAACAAAGGGAGTGGAGCAGTGGTCAGCAGGGATAGTGAAAGTTGAGGATTCAGTATGAGTTGTGGACAATGACCCCTGTGCACCCTGGATGGTTGGGTGGACCTCCAGCTATGAATATCGTTATGAGCAGCGAGGGTGCACACACACACACGTACACACACCACCAACCTGGCTGTAAGAGAGCAGCTGCTGACAGAGGGCAAACAGTCTGAAGTCCAGTGGAGGGTAGCTCTGCTGAGGGGCTCTGAGAGGAAAGAGAGAAGGGGGAAGAGAAAGGAGAAAGGAGAGCGAGAAAGGAAGGGAGAGGGGAAGAGGTTCAAGTGGTGGCTGCAGAGCTGGTAAGTTGTCAAGGGAACAGGTAAGAGTGATTGGTTAGGGATGGAAATGGAAAAAGACAGCGGCAGGTTGTAGCTGGGCATTAGTGGGGACAAGGAAAACCTCAGTGCTGGTCCAAGAAGCCACTTAGCAGGAGAGGTTAGAGGCAAGAGAGAGGAGAGTTGGGTGAGCCAGGTTGGCTGCAGTAGCAAGGAGAACAGCGTTACAGAGAGGTGAGAGAGGCAAGAGGGAGAAAAGTGAATGCAGTATAGGTGAGAGGACGGGTGTAAACAGTCATTTGCCACCAGGGGAATAAGATTTGTTAATTTTGCCCCAATACTGAAACATGGTAAGTGAAAGACTAGGGAGTTTTTACAAAGTTAAGAATAAATAAGCTGTGGGGGGAAGGGCAGACAAGAGAAGAAGTGAAAAGGGAGGTGCCATGAGCTCACTCACTTTTTGCTTCGTGTGTCATTTTCTCACACCCAACTCTCACAGACACACACACACACACACACACACTACTTCAAGAGATGGTGCAAGTGAGTGCGGGGATATTAACGATATTCATAGACCACCTACTGAGACTCCACAAGCGTATGGCCCGGGCTACACACACAGGTAGGGGGGAGGAAAATAACAGACGAGGTAACATACACTACAGTACTAGATGAAAAGAGCTACATACACAGAGGACTAGGGGAACATGTACGTATGTATGTACAGGTATGGATTGTAGAGTTCCGTAAGCTCTATTATCCATGGTACAGGACAAGAAGGGGGAGAAGGAAGGATGAGATAGTAGGGATGACAGATGATAAATCGATTTTGGGAGCATTTCTCTCATCAAACTTTCAACATAAACTGTCATCTGTGGATAATCATCTCGATATCAGGAACCATCCCCTACCTGCACTTGGCTCGCTACCAACCTCAAGGACTGCCCCGTGCTGTGGGCACGTGACTACAATGAGTGGGCTGATAGAGGAGGACCAGCTGTGCATACTGAGAGATAATTACATTAGAGGAAGCCATAGAGGGGGAGGTGAACAGCAAAATAGGGGAGTCAGAGAGGGAGAGGAAGATGGAGGGTGTTGTGTGGTTGCCGTGACACCCAGCAGGTATTCAGGCCTGCTAGCACCGGTTTACACAGAGTAACTTGACACCTCGACACAGTGGAGAGCCCTTCCCTCTCCCCTGGCACACTCTGTCTTCCTCCCCCCACAGGTCACCCACTACATGCCACAGTTGGACAGACCACTCTCGGCGACAATGGGTAAGGCAAGATTTCCGCCCACTCAGGGCACCTATTATGGCTGGCCGGGGACAGCTGATGTTCCCCGCCCTGCCGCAGTGGGCGGGGCCTCCCAGCTGCTCAGGGACACTCTATACCTCATTCCAACACCTTCCACTCATGACTTGCCAAGGCCCACCAAATACGCCGGTCTCCACCAGCAGTTGAAGTCACAGCAGCCATAATGGAATACACGCAGACTGACGCTATACTTGGCTACAGTGGCCGACGTACAATGTACAGTATGCCAAGAGGGCAGCCAGCTAACAGCATACAACACTGTCAGCTTATTGGCTGTCAACATGCAGGCACCTGTGAGGCTTCCTATTTCCCGGTAATGTACAGCTACACTCTCTGGCCTTTGCCATGTCTTGAGGAATGCCATTGGCTAGAACAGGAATATGTCTGTTTCTACTAGATTTAGAGGCCATCTGCCCACATTCCAACTGTGACTGCATTTGATGGTGTAATAATATTACAGTAGAGACTTAGTATCTTCTCAGTAACTGTCTTTAACATTTCACTGATTCACTGCAAATTTGGCTAATAATTGGCCTAAATCAATCCACAGGGTTCATTACAGGGCTGTAGCTAGCACAGCAGATCAGCTAGCATGTGTGTGTGTGTGTGTGAGAGCGGAATGGAAGGCAAACCGGCTGGTCACCTGAGCAGTGTTTACACTCCGAGTGTGTAAGCTTTACACCACACGAACATGACTTGCCTACTCACCAACAAGATCTATACAGGCAGCACAGAGAGTAACACTCACAGACACTCAAAACACAACAAAGCTATATATATAGGTTATAATATTATAGTGATCGAGAGGAGGATGTCATGGAGATATAATATAGGAACATGGGGAGAGAGAGAGAGAGAGAGAGAGGAGCTCACGGAGGGAAGGGGTTTGGTGGAGGGGCAGGAATGGCGGCCTCGTAATGAGGGGGGTTGAAAATGTGCGGGTGTGGAGTGACTGGTGTCATGGGTGTGGCTGGGGGAGAGGTGAAGGGAGGGTGGGTGACATAGTACTCCATTTCCAGAGTGGGTACAGGGGCAGCCGAAGGACCCCACATTGGCTGGTGGGGCCGCTGGTATACGGGGTCCCTACAATGACATAAATTAGATCAAACGAAGGGGCTAATGTTATTAGTCAGGAACTAGAGTTTCAAGTGGGTGGATAATAACATCGCAGGAGGATCGAAAATCAGAGGCTGCAGTTTGTGCCAGCTGCGGGATATCCAACTTGGAAAAAGGCGCACTAGTTTACTCCAGCAACCTCAGCTGCTAGCTTGCCACTAGTAGTAGACCGAGTCGGCCAGCTGCACATGCTTGCATCGCTGGCCGACCAGCCTCGAGTGACACATTTGGACACATTGGTCAACAATTGGACCACCCCACCAATAGTTGCCTACCTACACAGAGACCCCTCTTTATATCAATTGCCATTCCCTGGGAACAAGTCAGTTGTAGCTCAGACACACACACAATGAAAAAGTGTCCGGAATGCTGGATTGCTTTGCACCCATTTGAACGTTGTATACTGAGTTGCAGAGCTGGGGAAACTCACATGATGCAGGTCATTGAGGAACGGCCGCAGGTCAGGAAGGCTCTGCAAAAACAGGTAGAACACAGCTAGCTGGTTGCAGTATCTTATCACAGAAGCGACTTCCACGCGGGAGGGCTCGACTGCGTAAACACAAAGTCCCTAAATTGGCGACGACTGTCTTGCAAACTAATGCCCAGCTCCTGTGTTGCATGCACTGCTGGCAAAGTCTAGGAGACGAGTTAGCGAGCGCCCACTAGGCCTCAACAGCGCGCCAGCCAAAGCGGCATTCCGTCGCAAGCAGGGGTGCATCGCGCTCCTGACAACGTGACCGCGCCAGGGCTTCCCTCCGCTCACTCTGCAGCCCGTACCACGTCCTGCATGCTGCTCTAACACAAACGCAGGTCTGCAGATAGCCCTCGCCGCCTGCGTGCGTCTGCTGCAAGCTCAGTCCGTGCTTCGACTAGCTGCACCTTGCAACGCCTCCATGCAGCATGCTGCATGCAGTCTGAGATGGAAATACGTGCACCCTCCCGTAACAACATACCTCGGGCTGATCTTCAAGGTTTGTTTCGAGACTGCTAACTATTTAGCTAGTGGAGCACTGCTGCAGCGCAGCGACTTTTCTAGGGAGAGCCCTCCGCTAGGTGGGCGTGGCCAACTTTTACGGACCGATCACGGTGAGCGCGCGTTGTTGTACCGTCGTTCATACGCAAGGTGTGCGTATGTATGTGTAACAAGTACGTCTTGCGTCAGAACGAGCAAACTCGAACAGCGTGGACAATTGACGCACCAGTTGCCATGTAAGAAGTGAATAGGACAAGTTGGGGCATTAGTCTTTCCGAACACATTCTCAAAAAACTAACAGAAAACAGAATAAACAAACTCAAAACTGCACTCCAGTGAAACAATAGGACTCTCTGTTCACAGCTGCATTTACCATACATCAGAGAGGAGTGTGTATGGTGTGGGATGGTGGTGGTCAGGTAACATGGCTCCTACTCCAGTTGCCTAGTCCCAGTCTCGCTCTGTGGGCTCTCTGTAAGGAAGGTCCAGGTACTTGAATACATCTTGCTCGCTGAACACTGGCACTGGCGTCCCTTCAAACACCTTGACTCCATTCTGGAGGGAAATGATTAATAAGACTAGCTGGGAGGGTGAAAAGCTCAGCCCAAGGCAGAAACCTGCCTAGCTGCCCTGTAACATAGTGAGAGGGGGTGGGCACATGCCGCTGTTTGCACAGCTCCTCCAGTAAATATTTATTGGTGTGCTTTCAACACTGTAAGAAACAGAGAAGGGAGACTGAGGAGGGGGGAGGAGGGGGAGGGAGACGAGTTGTGTCCACTGGCTCATCCACTCACAGAAAGGTTTCCTCTGCTAAACCAGCTCAAAGGCCCATTTTGCCAGCTGTAATGCAGCCAATAGAGAGACTAACCTTTCTAATTACTCCAATGTTTAGAGAGTGCTCAGAGAGGGACATCCCCTAAAATTCAAAGATAATTACTTTGGGTAATTGTAATTTCATTGCTGGCTGGGCAGCATTTGGCAATGACTCTCTCTCACTAATAGGTATTCAGGAATGCAGAACGACACAATCCATATGTTGTAAGAAGAGACACTGGGGATGGTGGGAGGAGACTTACCAGCTTGTCGGCCTTGCTTCTGATTGAGCGGTTGAAGTGACCTGAGCCCGTGAAGTGTAGCAACATACAGGGGAACTGTGCATACGGAGTTACGTAGATGTCGATTCTGCGGTACTGTGAGCGAGGAGGGAGGGGGAGGGGGAGGAAGAGGGGAGGGTGAGAACTGGATAAGACAACAGCCAGAGTTTCTATCCTTAGTTATTCTTAGCCGAACTGAAAATGGAGTGTGCGGGCAGAGGAGCCAGCGAGAGGAGAGGTGGTAGCTGCAGACCACGCACAAACACTCACACACACACACACACTGACCAGATCACACAGTAGGGCAAACATGCCGATTACCTGTCGCCGGACCAGCTGGGAAAAATAGGCTGTCATTGGGCTTGACAATGAACAGCCAAACACACATATGCTCTGACACACTGGCAAACAAATTGGAGTCTTTGGGCAGAGAGCCAGAGACCCCACATGCAACTTGTCTCGAGTGAAAGTGGACAGAGAGAGAGGTCCTTAGGGAACAGCGGCAGGAAATTCTTTCCTTCGCTCTTCAAAGAGAGGCGGAAAAGAGGTAGAGAAAGACGTGTGTTTTGCACCCTCTCAACCACAGTCAGGCAGGTGTGTAGTTAACCTTAACCTTTCCAACAAAGGGACAGAGGAACTAGTGTACACACCTCACCCCTTTACATAAACCAGTATATACAATCAGAGAAGACGAGAAACTAAGGGAAACAATTGCAAAGAATAAGTGGGGGAGGATTACATAGAGCCTTTGATGGTTCGAAAGAGGAGATCAATATGCAAGTGGAACAGGAGAGGGAGATTCAGGATGAGATGAGAGAGAGAGTGCACTGAGAAGGGAGGGAGGGGGGATGGGGGTGAATTGAACCTTTCTGTCTTGTCCAGGCAGTCTGCAGACTCCAAGGTACTTCCCTCCTCCATTGGGGTTGTTGTGGATACTGAGGTCATCAGTGAGGAACCCTGCGGAGATAGAGGGGAGGGAGGGGAGAGGGGGATGACACCATGTGAGGGGGGCCTCGACCGTAGTCCGTGTCCGAGGGCATGGAAACATGTCACTGGCTACAGGCTGTGTGAATAGCGTGACAACCTGTTGACTCGAGTCTACAGACTCTCAACAGTCTCCGAACAAGCCTGCTAGTGCTGGCCTCTGCACAAACACCTTTTGCTCACATGCACCGAACACCAACACAGCGATATTCGACAGGGGGACACATGTCTCTGACACCAGATTACAGCGGAACTACACAAGGTGTTCCGACCGAACAGCCTAACTGTTGACTCCCTCCCGGATACAGAGTGACATTGTCCAACGAGTGTGTGTCTACACATAGAGAGGTGATGGGGCTAGTTGGTCTACTGGACACACGGGACACCGGTAGCTACACTAATGGACGATAATGGAGTGACAGATGAGAGGCAGAGAGAGATGCTACTTCTCTTGTGAGCTGTTCATTTACATGATGAGATCACAAAGACGAAATATAAAGACCAACTGAGGTATATGTATATATGCCACTGCTGCAAGTTAGTGGAGCTCCACTGACAATTACTATAATACCAGCAGATGATAGAACTATTGAAGGATCCTACCCACAGGGGAGAGGGAGGATTACACATGTACTGGAACATGCTATCAAGTTTAGACTGCTACATGGAAACCCTACAGTTTATCAATGCCACAGCTGCCCCATGCCCACAGCTCCCACTGCCCTCCCTCTCCTCTCTCTCTCTCTGTGACACACTCACCACTCTCCCTCCCCTCCTGGGTCAACTTTGGGAGGACTCCACGGTGCGAGCGGCCGTCGCTGTGGGTGACCAAGATGTCCACGTCGCCACAGGTGAGTTTGCCCCGACGATAAGACCCACAAGTCACCACCTCCAGTCCAGGGTCTATCTGTTGAGCCAGCTCTCTCACCTGCAGCAGGAACAAGGGGGGGCGCTGTGTACAACTAGTGAGTGAATGAGTCGGAGAGTGTGTCAGGCTGTTTTTGTCTCGAATGAGTGCTACTCTAAACCACACACACACATGCAGCCACACACCTGCACTCATCTGAGGCTGACCACTTGTAGAAAACACTACCAGCGGTGCCCAGCGCTGCAGCCCAGGGCAACTCAGCCGTGCTCGTGCTCTCCCGCGGCCAACGGAAAAACTAAACACAAACATTCAATCATTCTCGCGGAACATACACACATCAGAACCAACACTGCACAATGCCACAAGTATTTTAGAAGACAGAAAGATAAGGGGAGGGGAAGGTATATACACCCGCAGCCTGATAACGTTGCTAGGAGACAGGCCCCGCCTCCTCACCCTCTGCTCAATCTCGGCCACCTCTTCTCTCTGCATCCTCTCCTGGAAGTCGGTGTAGTGCTTGACTCCGATCCTCTGCTGTCTGTTTAGAACACCACTGGCAGCCAGCTCCTCCACACTCCTGTACCCCTGATCACACAACACACACACACAGACAGACACAGATAGTATTAGGTGCCTGAGACTGAAGTCCCGACAGCCCTGCGTTACCTCTGCCCGGCGGCCACCCAGAAGACTCTAGGAATAATTGATTAGATTTAGTGGTGCTCTGCTGTTCCGTACAGGAGGGAAGCGAAACGGAAGCCCTATTGCCTGGAGGCCGTATAAAGCTGACCTTGACCTCTGCTGGATTTGTAAGTCATTAGCCAATTAGTCTCAAGTACCAGTTTGGACACCACATGCTCTCCTTCATCTCTCCATACACTTGTCAACACCATCTCAATGGCAGCACAATGATTGGTCTGTTTGTTTCAATTCTTCTAGGGTTAGTACAACTCAACAAAGTACTTTTAACAAGGAATGAGAAAGGACAGGCCAACCTCACTACTACACAACAGTCATGGAGGAGACTCAGTTTACCTGAGCATAAAACTGCTCCGCCAGGACCTGTCCCACTCCGTGGATCTTGGCAAAAGCGGAGAGAGCTGCCTGCTTCTCCTTGTCCACGGCCTCCAGTCTCCGCAGACGGCCGCTGGCTACTATCTCGTCGATCTTCTGGGCCAAACGCTTCCCCACGAATGGTACAGTCAGTGCATCCTACAGCAAGAGCAATAATCCTGACACATGGACACAGAGAAAGCAGGAGAGAGAGGGAGAGAGCACCTCGTAGCAGGTGATTTCCTTGGGGTGTTTCTTCATGGCCTGGATGACCTTTGTGGTGCTCATCGCTCGCCACTTGTCATCTGGACAGCTCTTATACACTGCCAGCAACTCCTGCAGACAAACACACAGTCAGCCAAGTCTGTTTGTCTGTCGGTCTGTAGAGAGAGACCGACACCATTACCTCCAGCTTGTCAGTGATGTGCTGGTTGTGGTTGACCCAGGACTGCGCCTCTGATGGTGGGATTTCACATCGCCACCTCCTCTGCCAGGGAACAGACAGCCATATTCCACAGGAAATCGTGACTTGCAAGATCTCACCTTTCTCTTGGAAGGAGGTGGGAGGGAGCTGATGTCCACAACTGCCAGTCGACCCTCTCCCTCCTCGTCTTCTCCGGAGTCCACGTAATCACTGTCAGGGTCGGAAGGTGGGAGTTTGCTCTTCTTATTGGGACTACTGCTGCTGGTGGTGGTGGTGGCGGTGCTCTCTGACTTCCATCTTTCTAGAGGAGGTTGGGAACTGTGTGTGTGTGTGGAGGTGGAGAGGTTAGTGAGGTGGTATGGCCCAACTCAATGTATACTGTATGTATATAGTGCCAAATCATGGTACAACAAATATCCCAGATCAAATATTTTTGCAGTCTCACTGCTATAACAGTTTATGGGCCATGTATATGCACACTGTGATTTTAATACACCCACCCTGTCAGGAATGACTTGGGTCTCTTCCGTGACTTGGTGGTTTTTCTTCTCATCCTCCTCCTCCTCGGTTGTCTCTCCTTCTGTCACTCTCTCCTCCTCCTTTACGACTGGCTCACACCCCTCCTCCTCCTTCCCAACCCCTCCCCCAGTTCTCCCAGTCTCTGGGGGGCTCCTGACAGTAGGAGGATCCGCCTTCACTGTGGCGGGACTGCAGCTGGCGCTCTCCAGAGGTAGCTCATACCTGCTCTCCGCCACACGCTCCCTCGCTACCAGGCAAGCGCTCAGCCAGTCCGCACGTAGCACCCGGACACCTCTCGGGATCTCAGTGCAGCCGAGGAGAGAAGGCAAGCGACTCTGGCGGACGTTGTTCCCTACTAGGACGTGGGTGGCGGCGGGGGAGAGACATGGCAAGACTTGTCCTCCTTTCTCCTCCAGTCGCTGGCGGAGAATACGAGCACGAGCCTTGCCCAGTCCCGCGTCCAAGATGAGTGCATTAACGCCTCTCAGGAACTGCTCGCTAGACATTTTCGCTCACTTTCTCGATGAGAAAAGGACAGCCGGCACTCTTAGGTTCTAAATAACGCCCACCACACGGTTTCCCCGCGAACGACCACGCCCCTTTTTCTAGACGAGCTGAGATCTAGATGGACGTTCGACAGTTTGTTCGTCTAGGGAGGAAGATTGTGGCGGTGGGAAGAAACTACAGGTGGGGAAGCAGCCATTTTATCGTGAGTTAACGAGTCAGTTGTCGGCAGGGCTCATGCGGCAGAGCTGGGGAACACTGTACCAGAGCAGCCGATGGTTTTCCTCAAGCCTACCTCCTCGTACGTGACTCAGGGGAGGCCTATTGTGGTTAGCCTCTCCCTCCCCCCTCTCTCCCGCCACACTCTCTTTCTCTGCTGCTCTCCTTCGCACCCAGATTCCCCCCAGAGTGACGGAGCTACACCATGAGGTTGAGCTGGGTGTGGTGATTGGGAAAGAAGGCAGGGACATCCCCAAATCATCCGCTCTGAGCCATGTTGCCGGCTACGCTCTGGCTCTAGACATGACTGCTCGAAATCTACAAAACGAAGCCAAAAAGAAGGGGCACCCCTGGAGTGTTGCCAAGGGATACGACACGTTTTGTCCAGTGAGTGATTTCATCGATCGTGACCAGCTGGACTGGAGCAGCTGCACTCTGTGGCTCAAAGTGGATGGCCAGGAGAAACAGAGGGGCTCCACTAGCAACATGATCTTCCCCATCCCAGACCTCCTTGCCTTCATCAGCTCCATATTCACTCTTGAACCAGGCGACCTCATCCTGACGGGTACACCGGAGGGGGTGGGGCCTGTTGTTCCTGGTCAGACCATCACTGCTGGTCTGGACGACTTCTTGGAGATGACTTTCCCTGTCGTTGGACCTCGGTAGTATACGGTGTTTTTTTACGGTTTGGGTGTGAATATACGGAGAATGATTGTTACGCGCCCTGCGTAAATCACCCCACTAGTTTTTTAGCGCCCCACCTTTTTTGGGAGTGAAGGTGTGTGTGTGTAGCTGGCAAAAACATGGAGGGTTTTGAGGACGAGAAGCAAGAAGTAGAGCCGTTCGAGACGACCGTCTTTCCCTCTACGCGTACCATCCGTAACCCAGGCTCCCGGATCTTCCACGGCTGCCTGATTTTCCCTCTCCTGCTAGTCATGGCGCTGGCCGTTACCTCCCTCAGTTACTTCGCCGTCATCAACGAGAGAGTCGGAGATCTACGGCTGCCGAACGAGAACCAAAAGTGCGTGTTGTTCGCCAGTTACAGTGATAGCAGTAAGGGCATGGACTTGGGCTCCAACCACGGCTGCGTGTTCTCGATATTCGGTGAGGTGGCAGTCGCCGTTGCAGCGGCTCTCCTTGTCGTGTGGATGATCATAAAGACGTCTGCTGGATTCCACCTGTGAGCCTGTGACCGAGCCTTTTAGCTAGAACCCCTGGCCCTGCCAGGAGAGTTCCACAATAGCTGTGAAGGAAGCTGGCATGTAATAAACAACCATAGGAAAGAGGGTAGTTTGACAACAGCTCTGTTTGATTGCCCACTAACAAGCCCTCCTGCCTCTCTACCCATGTTTCAGGGCGACGTGGATGCTGGCATGTGAGATTCCAGTCTTTGTGCTCCATGCGGTGTTTGCCTTTTGTGTCAGTGTCACAATCTCTATCGGTCTGGCCATTACCTGTTCAGAGTACAACAAGATTGCTTCATCTACCGGAGGGTGAGTCCTGGTCCACTCCATGATGGAGTCGGTTTGGTACCTTAAGTTGCACGCCAGTAATGTATGCTCTCCCACTGGTCTACAGGTGCAGTAACTACACTTTACCCTGCCCCAATACTCCTGCATATGAAGGTGTACGTTTTCATCCAGACATCTACAAGTCAATGGTAAAACATGGACTGAAGCTTGTCTCTCCTCCCACTCTGTCTCTCCTGTGTGTGTCAGTACACATTACCTAATCATTATCAATTTACCGCAGGTTACGTCATGGCTAGCAATGGTTCTGCTGACGATGCTAGTAGTTGTTCACATCCTCCTCTTCATCTTCTTCCTGGTGAGACGGGCCCGGAGCAAGTCGGGTCACGAGCTCCTCCCGGTCAGTGACGGAGAGAGCTCCTCAGACGGAGAGGAGACTGACGAGGCAATGGTCCCCATCGCTGAGCTGGAGAAACGCTGACCTCATAAGTCCCTATATATTTTCTTGCTCTCCTGTTATATACGACTGATTCTCCACATACCCACTGCCACAGGCTACTCATAGTTAGTGTTCTGCAGTGTGCGTGTGTGACACTATAATCTGGTCCTGTTGCCAAGCCGGTCATTGTTTGTCGTCATTTTCCATATTTGTCTCTTCTGTAGTGTACATACATAAAGGTATTTGTATATAGACGATGATGATGAGTGTGAATAATTACATTGAACTCAAAGAACAAATCATGTGGGGAAGTGGAAAGATTGTTGAAGTGAGCGAGAATCAGAGAGATTAAAAGTTTTACTGTTGGTGTTGGTTAGTTAGCTACTCAACTTGAAACAGAACTTTGAGGTCTTGCAGAGTCAGTCTGTTCCCTTGCTTTGGTCTGGAAGCTCTGCAGAGAGAGAGAAAGGGAGAGGAGGAGGAGGAGGAAGATCTTAGGCAGGTGTGTGTGTAAGAGGCTCTGCTGGCTAACCCTGAGAGTACTGAGGCAGAGAGCTGCAGTTTCTTGGTCTGCAGGAGCTGAATCTTCTCTTCTACTGTTCCTCTGCACACAAACCTAGCACACAACACATGCCACATTAGACCTCGTGTCTGAAGTCTGTATATAGTGAACCTGTGTACGTGGACATTTCGGGTCTGCCCCATGCGGTGTGCACGGTCTGTTGCCTGCAGCTCCACGGCAGGGTTCCAGTGGAGATCCAACATGAAGACGTGGTTACCTCCGACAAGATTCAGTCCCTCTCCTCCAGCAATCATCGATAGCAGCATCACCTGCACACACACACACACACACACACACACACACGAGAGCAGCAAAAAATTATAGGGGCAAACATTTTTACAGCTGTGAAATGCTAAAAATTTGGTGCTGCAGTGGTGACTCACAGCAGGGTCAGGTTTGGCAGAGTTGAAACTGGACACATTCAAACTCCTCTGTTTGGGAGAGACTCTAGGGCCAAGGAGAGAGGGAGTGGTGGGTGTGGTCAGTGGGTGGGGCCTACCTGCTGTCGATGCTGGTCCAGGAGATCCCGGCGGAGTCCAACTGGAACCTGGCGATATCCAGTAGACCAATCCACTGGGACACTACGATACTGAGGGGGAGGGGAATGAAGAACAAGATGGGGAGAACCCTACCATTTCTCTGGTGGATCAAGACCTCTTATCCTCCTCACTTCCCTCAGCACCTCACAGATCTATAGGTCACATGAGGATCATGTGACAGTCACATGATCTCTGACTAACCTTTGTACTTAGTCTCTGTTCCCTGAACGGTGGTGGAAGGAGTGACACATCCTTCAACTGAGAGTTTGTTGGGATCACATGACAACTTTCTGGAGTCACATGACAGCTCACCCGGGTCACGTGATCCAGGGAGAGAGAGTCCAGAGCCTCCTCCAGCCCCTCCTCCAGGTCTACATCCTGTGCTCCACTCACCATCAGCCCAGGATGACAGCAACACTGTCTCAACCTGTCCAACAGGAAAAACACCCATTGTGAATGCTCTAAAACAGAAGACAGAAAGAGAGGAGAGGGGGGCCTACCTGAGCAACATCACCAACACAGCTCCCTGTCTCACAGAGCCGTCTTTGAATGAAGCGAGAATGTTGTCAAGACAACGCTGGACGGGAGGTGGGAGAAGGACAGCCGGTGGGGTGTTGCCTGTTGAGTTGGTCTTGGCTGGCGAGTCTGTCTCCTCTCCCTCTCCTCTCTGCTCCGTCAGGAACCTCACAAACACCTTCCTGTGGTAGAGAGGGAGGGAGAGGAGAGGAAGGGATGTGACTTGGAATGGAGGAATGGGGACATGGGAACGAGACCTGGCCTCAGTGAACAGAGCATCATAGATACTCTGTTCCTCCATGCCGAGGTCGAGGGTGTGTGTGTTTATGATCTTGTCGGGCAGTTTGTGAGTGGAGGCAATGTCCTCTTTGCTCCTCCTCAGTACCAGCACTGCTATCATGGTCCTCAGTCTCTGCATACCCACCACCGCTGGACATCACACACTCAGGTTAATGTACATTAATATGTGTAAATTACATGTATGGTATGGGGTAGTGAAGTGTGCAATACTATGTGACAGAAGCAGTAGTTTGTTTGCTAACATTTCCTCTCGATGGAATGTTTCCATTCTCTGATGTCGTCAAAAGGAGCTAGCTCCAGGAACTTGATGAGGCTGTAAAGGTCTGTCAGTTTGTTCTGCACTGGTGTCCCTGTCACCGCCCACCTGTGGACTGATGGGAGAACATCAATACCGGGTGGTCACACTGCCTCAGAGACTCAGTGCTGGCTGACCACTGAAGCCGATGTTAGGCAAAATCACCAAAATACCAAGCTGTGAATATTCACAATAGTGGGCCATTTTTTAATGAGGGGAAACCCTGTTCATTCAGAGATTACTTGTTTTGCTACACAAATAGTTCTTCAAAACTTTCAACATTGCAAATGATCTTCAAACAAAAGGTTAGGGAGAGTGCAGAACGGTAGTGTCCTCCCACCTTTCTTGAGTCCAGAGACACCGACAGCCATGGCTGTCTTGGGGTTACGAATCTTATGAGCCTCGTCAAGGACGACGCGGTACCAGTAGACCTGGAACAGAGTGGTAGTGGACGCCACTCGACGTCTCCTCTTACCTCCAGTCCCCGCCTCCTCCTGGACGAGAGAGGGAGAACAGGAGTCAACCAAGCCTACTTAGTCATCTAACTGACTGACTTATCAACAGGTATGTGACAAGCTTTGCACATACCAAAATACATGAAACAACCTAAAGCCTCTGACACTTTGCACTAGCGTTTGCTCATCTATAATTTTTAGTATTAAAATTTAGGTGGAGAGCAAAAGGTATTCAAAGGAGGGGGGAGGGACTAACAGTGTCAAGAGAAGATGCGCCCTCAGCTCCCACTGTGTCATATGTAGTGATCACCACATCGTGGTCTGCCAGTCTGCAGTGGTGGGACAGAGAGAGACGAGAGAGAGGAGAGAGAGAGAGAGGGAGGAAGATGAGACGGAGGAGGGTAAGAGAGGAGGACTCACCCCTGAGGGAACTTTGTTCTCTTGGAACCGTGGTAAATGAGGACAGAGAGAGTATTACGATGCAGTCTGGAGTCAATCTCAGCGGCCCACTGATGGATGAGGGAGGGCGCGCACACCACTAGAGTGGCTCGACTACTCATCAGATCTGCCAACAGACACCCAGCAATGACAGAGTATACCTATAGATAGACCTTTGCCCAAACACACTCAGAGTTTTAGCCCTAGCTATACACAATTCTCTCTCCCCCCATGAACACACAAACCACGGCCACAACAGCTGTATTTCCTCTCTAGGGATGGGGTGTGGCCTCACCGTCAGAGTGGTGGGAGTGGTCCGAGGGGTTCTGGAGGATTAACGAGATCATGGACAGGGTTTTCCCAAGTCCCATCTCGTCAGCGAGGATCCCTCCGCTGGGGGTCTGCTTCTCTCGCCATAGCAACCAGGCCAGGGCTCTCTGCTGGTGAGGGAAGAGCGTGGCAGTGAGATCCGAGGGCTGTGGAGCCAGTGTGTCTGCTGTGGGACACGTCTCCAAGGACCTGTGTGTGTGTGTGTGTATGTCAGTGGTGAAGGGGTTAAGGGGGTAAGAGGGATATTATGCAGCAGTACGATAATACCTGTGAAGCTGTTCAACGACCCCCGAGGTAAGAAGTCTTGCCTGCAGGTTGAGCCCTCTCTGAAACAACTGCAGATAGAGAAAAAGCAGTTCGTCATAATGGACTAATGCTAAACCCTCGGCACAGAGGATGGGCATGTCATTGTGTATGAACATGAGCATCTAAACCTGTACCTTGTCACCTCCGCTGGGAGCGTGTACAGGTCTGTTGGCAGAGAGGTCAGGAGGAGGGACCCTCTTCATCTCACTGATTCTATTCATCACCATTTTCCGCTGCTCTCTCAACTTGACTCCTCCGTCAGGAAGTCTGTGTGCCATGTTCTGCAGCAGAGACTGAGCCACAGGGAGAGAGAGAGAGAGTCCAGGATGTACCATGTAGTAGTGGGTCTGTGGACGTACCTCGATCTGCTGTAGCTGCCTGTAGAGGGTTCTGTACTGACTCCCGACCTTGAAACTCCGGACTGGGAGCCTTCTCGACCTCCACCACCTCACAATCCCCCTCCTCTCCTCCTCCCCCACTCCCCACTGTCACTGCTTCACTTTCACTCATCTCTTCTTTCTCTCCACTGACAATCACCGGTGGCATTATCTCACACAACACCTCCTCTTCTTCCTCATCCTCGTCCTCAGTCTCTTCATCCTCCCCACTGCTTCCTTGCCCTTCCCCCCGCCATTTCCTCCCTCTCCCATCCTCACTCACCGATATACCACCTTCCCCCTCTTCATTTACCGATCCATCTCCGATTTCTTCACCATCTTCTCCACTAACACCACTACTTTCATCAGAAACATACACTTGCTCTGCTCCTTCACCTTCCCCCACCTCTCCCTCCACTTCCTCCTGCACCTCTTCCACCTCCCTCGCTTCTCCCTCTTCTTCTTTCCTCTCCTCTCCCTCTTCTTCTTCTTCCTCTCCCTCGTCCACCTCTTGCTCTTCTTCTTCTTCCTCTCCCTCGTCCACCTCTTGCACTTCTTCGAACTCTCCCAGTTCAGTCTCTTCCTCCACTCTCTCTTCTACCGCCCCTTCTTCAGTCTCTTCCTCCAACTCATCTTCTCCTTCCCCGTCAACTTCTTTTTCCTCCTCCTCCTCTCCTCCCTCTTCCTCCTCCTCCTCCTCACTGGAGACCACAACTCTCTTCTTGACAGGAGAGAGTGTTCCACTGGTAACGGACAGGTTTGGACTACAGTTCTCCTTGTCTTCATTCCACTGAGTTAAACCACACCACGACCCCTTTGACCCTGTGCAGCGATACCGGATCCTATGAGGGAGAGATGCACGTGTGCTTAATGTGTCCACAAAGACTAATGGCACTCATGGGCAACATATACTCACATTTTGTTCTTATCTTTAGTCAGGCATCTTACTGTCACCATTTGTTCATGGACAGGACACGCCATAGTTGGAGCCCTGGAGAGAGAGAAAGGGAGGGAGGGTTCCCAAGCGTGGGGAGAGAGGGGCCTTACTCTGTTGCAGACAGGACGAAACGGCATGGGGTACTCCTACTGCAGATGAAGTAGTTTCTTCCAAATGAGGGGCCTGACCGAGTCCCCGTCTTCAGGACACATGGAGCCCCGTGTTCGCCACAGCACGGCCAATCCTCCATGGTTAAAACACTCTTTTTGCTTCGAAAAGAGCGCGCAGAAAGGGCACGTGCGCGCGCCAAATGCGCATGCGCGCGTACTGTGCTATTAGGTTCTAGCGCGATTGCATGTTACTTTGTAGCTACTGTTCTGCTTTATGGCTTGTCAGCTAGACTAGTCGCCTTGTCTTCAGTGCCTGAGTACATTTTATCCTTGTTTTGAGTGATATCAGAGCTTCAGCTGCAGTGGAATCACTACAATGGTGGGCCAGCCGGTACTGCTTTTAGTGCCCCCGCCAATGAGTCTGTCTCTCCAGAGCAAGAAGGAAGAGAGCGTGAAGGTTGTAGTGAGGTGCAGACCGCTCCTACCGGACGAGGTTGCAGCCAACTACACCAGGTGAGAGAACAGCTACTCGCCCTCTCGATGTCTCGCCCATTCTACCGACACTATATGTAGGGTAGTCTCCATGGATTCCACGAGAGGAGAGGTGTCCATGCTAGCGAGGGAAGGGCGGACAGCTGACACCGAGCGACGGTTCACCTTCGACGCCGTCTACGACTGGACGTGAGTTCCCACAATCCGTCGTTGTTTCCACTGCAACCGAGCCCCACCCCCTTCTTCAGCTCCGAACAGAAACAGCTGTACGACGGAACGTTCAGACCTATTGTGGAGGCCGTTCTCCAGGGATACAATGGTGAGTATTCCTCTCCTTCTCTTCCTCTCCCCCCTCTCTGGAAACAAATGACTATGTGGGATATTGATTGCAGGTACGGTGTTTGCCTATGGTCAGACTGGCTCGGGGAAGACGTACACCATGACCGGAGAGAGAGGAGACCCCCAGAATCAGGGGCTCATTCCCAACTCCTTTGACCACATCTTCTCCAACATTTCCAAGACCCATGATGAGCAGTACCTAGTCAGAGTGTCCTACCTCGAGATTTACAAGGTCGACCAGCATAGGAACACTCCTGAATTGAGGACACCTCTCTAACGCCTTGTGTCTCTCCAAGAAGAGTTCTGTGGCATTATTTGAGTGTTCCACTGTGTTCTGCCTATTCCTCTGTTGTATGTATGTATGTACAGGAGGAGGTGAGGGATCTTCTGAGTAAAGACCACAAGCGCCGACTGAAAGTGAGAGAGAATCCAGACACTGGAGTCTATGTGGAGGTAAGGAGACACACAGAGAGACCGTATGTAGGGAAGGGGAGATGAAGGACAACTTGTTCCATTTCTAGGATCTGTCGTCATTTGTGGCCAAGAGTGTGAGAGAAGTGGAGCACGTGATGTCAGTGGGAGCTGAGCACAGGAAGGTTGGGTGAGTCTCTCTCTCTCTGTACTCCAGTCAAATCTTCCACTTCCCACGCTTCCCCGCAGCCCCACTAACATGAACCAACACTCGTCCAGATCTCATGCCATATTCATCCTGACAGTCGAATGCTGCTCTGTAAGTCACCGTATTACACACCTGACCTCTGACCCCACCCCTCGCTCACAGAGAGGAGAGGATGGAGAGGATCATATTCACGTGGGGAAGTTGAATCTGGTGGATTTGGCTGGCAGTGAGAGGCAGAGCAAAACTGGTGCTACTGTTAGTCCCTCTCATTATAGTGGAGCCCCTCTAATCTAGACACCATTGAGACAGAAGAAGGTGTCTTTTTTCAGCATTTAACAATGTGTCCTTTGTCATTAGAGAGGGGTTCCACTGTATAATGAATGAGTCAGTGTTAGATTTACTGCTGTAGTCTCTGAATGTAGGGAGAGAGGTTTGACGAATCGACAAAGATCAACTTGTCACTCTCAGCCCTGGGGAATGTGATATCAGCTCTGGTGGACTCTCGGCAGACCCACGTCCCCTACCGTGACTCTCAGCTGACTCGATTACTACAGGACTCCCTAGGAGGAAACGCCAAGACCGTCATGGTGGCCAACATTGGCCCCGCAGACTACAACTATGAGGAGACCCTCATCACTCTCAGGTCATGTGACTACACTCACTGGGTCACATGACAGTCATGTGATACTGTACCTACAGGTATGCCAACAGAGCGAAGAGCATCAAGAACAGACCGAGGATCAACGAGGACCCAAAGGATGCTCTCCTAAGAGAGTTCCAGGAGGAGATTCTGAGACTAAAGTCAGCTCTGGAGAGGAGGAGGAGGAAGGGAGGAGAAGGGAGACGGTTCAGGACCACTGCTGACAGTAAGAGAGAGGCCTCTGTCCAGACCCCACCTTTAGCAGAGGAAGGGGTCGAGTTTCGTAAGTTGAGTGTGTTGTGTTATCGGTGCAGTGGGGAGTGGGGAAGAGAGTGAGGGGGAGGAGGGAGGAGGGGAGGAGGGGAGGGGACAAAGTCTGGCAGTACAACAGCACCAGTTGGAGGCCGAGAAAGAGGCTCTGCTTCACAACACAGGCCTGGTCCAGGAGGTCAGAGAACTTGGTGGGGTGGTAGTGGTGTTGTAACTGCTTTGGGTAATACATGCCTGATTACAAATGGCAATATTTGAGGCGAAATCTTTTTTTAAATGTCCACCAATATTATTAGGAGAGACAGCAGCTAGTGGCTGAGGTGCAGCAGAAAGTGGACAGACTGAAGAGAGAACAGAAGAAAAGAGACGAACTTGCAGCCAAAATAAAGGTGAGTTTCCAATCACTAATTATTGCAGGAGGTGAAACTCCGCCCATTTTCAGACGATGGAGAGCAAGCTCCTGGTGGGTGGGTGGAGCATCATTGACCACACCCACGAGCAGCAGAGGAAACTGGACCTCCAGCAACAGGAAGTGGCTCGTCAGAAGGTGGGCCGATCACGTGACTGTCATGTGACCCTGACAGGAGATCATGTGACCGTCAGATGAGGGAGAGGGAGATGGTGGAGCGGCTGGAGAAGAGGGAAGAGGAGCAGCAGGAGATCAGAGAGACCTTCTCCTCTCTCAAAGATGAGGTGGAGTCACGGACAAGGAAACTGAACAAGGTGGAGTAGGTTGAGGACAACCTATGATGGGCTGATCTGCAATCTAATGGAAGAGATCTAAGATAGTTTTCTCATTTGGTGGGTAAGAACAGGGGAGGAGGGTGTGTTGTACCGCTACAGCTGAAGTTGAAGCTGAGAGAGGTGAAGGAGGAGATGGCTGAGAGGGAGGAAGAGAACAGAAGAAAGAGGGAGCAGCTGGCAATAAGAGCTGAAGAGCTTCAGAAAGAGCTGAGCCTCAGGTATTGTACTGATGAGAGGGGTTCCACTCATTGTATGGCCTCACTCACACGCTCACTACTTCACGTGTATACACAATCTTACTGTGAGCCTCAGGTATTGTACTGATGAGAGGGGTTCCACTCATTGTATGGCCTCACTCACACGCTCACTACTTCACGTGTATACACAATCTTACTGTGAGCCTCAGGTATTGTACTGATGAGAGGGGTTCCACTCATTGTATGGCCTCACTCACACGCTCACTACTTCACGTGTATACACAATCTTACTGTGAGCCTCAGGTATTGTACTGATGAGAGGGGTTCCACTCATTGTATGGCCTCACTACACACGCTCACTACTTCACGTGTATACACAATCTTACTGTGAGCCTCAGGTATTGTACTGATGAGAGGGGTTCCACTCATTGTATGGCCTCACTCACACGCTCACTACTTCACGTGTATACACAATCTTACTGTGTGCCTCAGGTATTGTACTGATGAGAGGGGTTCCACTCATTGTATGGCCTCACTCACACGCTCACTACTTCACGTGTATACACAATCTTACT